>JAAOAK010000273.1:0-75389 GCA_013396175.1 Fusarium denticulatum | reverse complement strand
CGTAAACACAGGCATCCCCAGTACGCTGTCATGCCGGAGCGTGCAGTTTCGTGGAGGTCGACGATCAAGCACCCCTACTTTCTGTTGACATCTTCCCCAATCTTCTACCTCCGCTCCTTTTCCTCTTCATCACCATTTGTCGTCATCACCATGTCTCCCCCAACATTTGACGGCAATTCGATGCGCTGTGCTGAGACTATGCTGTCTGGTGTGGAAGAGCCAATCCATATAATCATGGATAGCGCGACGTCCAAGACCATGGACATCGTTGGATTCCGCCAATCGACGAAGGCAGTGCATCCACTGACCAGGACGTCCCCATGAGTTAGTCCCTCCTCATTCTGATGATGAGGTCTATGTGGTCAGCATCAAGCAGGCTTTCGACCCTGCCAGTACCGCTTACTAGCGCCGTGTGCTCTTGGAAGAAATCCCCAAGATACCGCCCTCAATCTCATTCGCCCGTTGAGGCAAGAATCAGTTTCGCAGCAGGATGATCCTGTCAACCTCATCTCCCGAAGTGCGCGCGATGCAAGCATCAGCTTTCAGGTCTATCAACTCAAAATGACACCCTCAACAATGCCCACCGTGGACTTTCAGGGAATTTCCGATCAGAGTATCTTGCTAGTGGTTTCGGAAGGGGAAACATCATTACACTCACGCAAGTAGCTAAGCTTAATCAATCATATAATCTTTTGACTCGTACATATTTTTGACCACCATGTTTACCTAAGTGAAGTCTTGATGGTTCAACGGCGAGCCTGACCTTGTAGTCGGGGGTCTCGTCTGCGAAGATAGCCTAACACAGCATCAACATAATGGACCTCTCTTCGTAGTTCAAGCCACTTCTTCACTTGAAATCCTGCCAAGCCACGATCAATCAAGTTTCTTTCTAGGTAATCTCCCTTCAGTTCAGCCGGCATTCTACGCCTGATGCTCGTCATCTGCAAGACGTTGATCCAACCCCTCATTTTCACCATCACGAATTTAGTAGTGTAGCAAATAAAATCAAGAACTTCCAAAAAGTCAAGAATGAAACGCCATGCCGTCTATAATACATCTCGAGCATACGCCCTTATCCGTAACCACCGATCCCGGTTGCTTCAAACCATGCCTTCAGCCATTGAATATGACAAGGCTACCTTCTAAACCGTCTTCTTGTCCTCCTCCACAGGTCTGAGCATGGCAGGCATGGACCATTTTCCTTCGTAGAAGCTCACAGTACCTACCTCTCGAAAGCCCATCTTTTCGTAGAGTGGCCGTCCTGACACACTGGACTCGAGCGTCGCTGGGACTCCCTCCTCCTCGCAGCGGTCAAGGCCCCACTGCACAAGACGCCTTCCAATGCCGGTTCTCTGGCATTTGGGCGAGGTGGCTAGGAGACCAAGACGCCAGCGCTCATCGGGGTAGAATTTGTAGGCTTGCTCTGCGGCAGCTCCTGCTGCGATGCAGGCGTCAAGTGCAATACCGGGACCTGCTTGTCGAAGGGAGAAGCTATAGAACATGGTCCACGCAGTTTCAAGCCTGGCAATTCCTATTGGTAAATGATTAGTTATACTGCCATTCTCAGAAATTCGATGGTGACTCACGCTTGTTCCAGTTATCTCCCTGCCAGCTCCGAGCGAGATCACTCTTTCCACAACGACACCAAATTGCACAGGCAACAAACTCGCCCTGTTCCCCATTCTCTCCCTGACGACGAGCAGCAAGAAGCACAGAGCCTTTCCTCCCGTACTCCTCGACAAGGGTCGTGCGCCACATGCTTCGAGCTGCTTCGGGATGTTCATGGCGACCAGGGACCATGGCGCAGAATAGGTCGTCTTCCATGAAGGCATCGCAAATAAAATCGACAAGCTCTTCCAATTGCTCACGAGAGCTTATTCGAACGATTTTGAGAGCTGGTTTGTTGGGTTCCATTGTGGATAACGATGTGTGAAGTTGGCACTCAAGACAGCGATTGTTGGCTATTGATATAGTTTTAGGGAATATGAAATTAATGCCATGTTTTTAATATCATTGCTTGTAGCGTAAAAAGCGGAATTTCTGATGAGTTGTTGTCGTGTCAGTCAAAGTGTTTAATGCGTGGTTGATGCCTTGTTGCCTTCGTATTCCAGATCTTGGCGCTTTCCGCGGCTTTCACGGATGTGACACCCCTGTCTCTGTCTCTGTCTCTCTCTCTCTCTCCACCTGCGGATTCTCCAACACCTCATTTGTTCTTTATTCAATCACCATACAGAAGCAAACATCAGACTTATTGATTAGTCATGGGACCAAATTACAGTGTCCGATACCTGGCGACGCCGAAAGAATCTGAAACTTTCGCCATTTTGCTGACTCTACACTAACACCGGCGCTTGAGATTACTGTCTCCGGTAAGCGTCAAGCTTTGATAGTCTGGAATATCCCTTCGATCTTTACGGCGTAGAATACATTGTGACTATCGGTGGCTATTTCGAAGAGAAATAAGACCAACTCGCCACTCCAAGGACTAGAATTCCAGATGACAAGTTGGTTTGAAGGACACAAGTTGGGCGAACGCGATGATATTTTTGTCTCCTTTCCGAGAAACTAACCCGTAGAGTCGAAACGGGTGAACTAGGACTTCTACCATTGCCGTCTCTGTGGCCGGATGTTGAAACATACAAAAGCCATGTCAACTTATCAGAGATATTGTGTATCGTGGTGCCAGAACTTTCAACTCCTTCCAAGGCGGGAGATTGCCTTTTATTCCAGGAGTCTTTTGCCTTGTTGCCCATGGATGGTTTGTTTGTTTGAAATAGAACACTTCGCAAATTCAGACAACTCATGTTAGATCTTGGTTCTGGATGGAAAGTGTGATCCCCAGTTGTACCTGAAATCTACTACAACTAATCATCCGACGCTAGATAATGCAGCAAGTGTTGCCCATATGTCGCCCATATTACCTTCTGCATATATCAATTATCGCCAGCTGCCGGAAGAATTGCAGGCAGGTGTATAACCACGAGTCTTCATTCTTCGTTTCCGCTCCAAAGACACCCAAAACACCCAATCTTACCACCTCACCAACTTGAGACATTCCACCATGCAGTCCTACGCGGATGCAATCGCTCAGAGCTTGTCCCAATTTGGTTGCGAAAAAGCCTTCGGCGTCTCTGAGACCAACATCCATCACATCCGGAAAGCCCTGGATCGCCCAGACATCGCAGTTTACGACTTTCGCCATGAATCCGGGGCTGCATTTGCCGCAGCAGAGTATTCTATACAGGCTGAAAAATTCGCTGTTGTTTTCGTAACGAGCGGGCCAGGAATCACGAATGCCATCACTGGACTCCGTTGTGCTCGTGAAGACGGAGCCCGCATTGTCTTCATTGCAGGGTTGACGAGTGAGGAGACCGATCGAACAGGTCGTCGCCTTGTTCGGGAGACTTTTCCGATGGATGTGGAAGGGCTCACTGGAACAACTGTCCATAGTGTACTCAGCTACTGTGTGATCATCAGAGGCCTATTGGATGTAGAGCGACTACGACAAACCTTGGTTCGGATTAACCGTAATCCTCTTGGTGAGGTCCTGGGGGTTTTCTTGACTGACGCGAGAAGCAAATCACTCACACTACCTCTGCAACAACGTCCGCTATTTGAACTTATCCCTTTCCCCTCCTCCCCCTCTTTATCCACGGAAGCCCTTGTTGTCTGCCACGAGGTTGCTGAGAGGTTTAAAAACAAGAACTGTCTACTTTGGATCGGTTATGGTTGCCGTGGTGCCTCCGCTCTTGTTAAACAGCTTGTGGAACGATACGATCTTCCGGTTATTGCCACGCCCCGCGCGAAGGGGATTTTCCCAGAGAACCATCCTTTGTATCGTGGTACAACTGGCTTAGGGGAATCGGCGGATCCCAGGCTGAGAACCAAAGGGCCGAGAGGGGTCCATCTTCTAGGATCTAAGGCAGCTGAGCTGAGTTCCATGTTTATTCAGGACGACTGGGCTAATACGGATTTCTATTGCGTTGGCCTGGAAACTTCCGAGGTCAAACGAAATATGCCCAAGGGTTCGAATATCATTGAAGCTGATATCAGTCTCTTTCTCAAAGCCGTGTTGGAGGAAAAGGGTACTGAGCACAAAACTGCGTATGGGCGCATGCGAGATGCCATTATCCCGCCGGTTCCAGCTATAACAAAAGGACGGATCCACCCAGCAACAGTCATATCTGTTGTTCAAAGGGTTGCCATCAATGGAAGCGAATGTTCGATCATCTCTGATGCCGGAAACCTCTACTGGACAGCCAATTTCCTGAAGTTCCCCAAACATGGGCTCTATCGAGCAAACCTGGATTCCTCTCCTATGGGCCACGCTGTCTGCGGTGTTGTCGGCATGGGCCTTAGGGACAAACACGCGGTGGCCATTGTTAGTGACGCAGCAATGCTGCTGCAGTCAGAGGTAAGTACCGCTGTCCTATATGGATCAAAAGCTATCTGGCTAGTCATGAGTGGAAGCCGGGCTTGGGGGGATATCCAGCCTCCAGCTTGCATTCCTCATACAGACTTTGAGTTATTGGCATGGGCAGTTGGATGTGAGGGATGTAAAGTTACGGACGAGAAGGAGCTGCGAAAAGCACTTACAGAAGCATTGGCGAGAGATGGACCTACTGTCATCAATATTATCGTAGATCCTCCGGCGGTGGAACCATCCAAAGCTTGAGGAGCATAGCTGACCAGTGATTCACCTGAATAGCGCAGATAGCTAATACAACTATATTTACAAGGCTCACCAGTGTGAACGCCATCTTCTCTGAATGATAACAGATCAAAGTCTCACAACTTTGTTGATCAACATTTAGTTTACTACGACAGAACAACTCAAATTAAGCACATGAAGTGCAAGCAAATCTCGATGGTGAATTCTTCTTTCTCTGAAGACAAGATAAATATTTTCGAAAGAATGAATGAATCCATTGCAGTATGAACATGCATGATTGCCTCACTAAGAAGCTGAACAATGAAGCAGCGATGGCAGTCTTTGAGACATTCGAACACGATCACGCATAATATAATATAGCAGTGAACAAATTCGAGAAAACAGGCTAGTCTGAACTACGAATACTCAGCCTACTTCTTATGCTCAAGCCACATCTCTGAGCAAACGCCAACCGTCTGGCCACTATCATCAACACTACACATAAACAACACATAAACGATTATCCGAGATGAATAGAGAGGACCTCGATGACCTTGGATCTGCCTTTTCTGGCCCATTCTGAATATAAGCTGTTCGCCTCATTCAAGATTATGTGAAAACCCAGCTTTGAAATCACTCACGACATGATTGAGGAAGGTCTTGCCCTGCTCGACCCCCAAGATTTCTTGTGTCAAGCCCTCCGATATTACCAGAATTATCTTCAGCATAATGAACTGCGTAAGCACGAAACGAGACTTCAACATGAGATAGTTCATCGGCTACATGACCGCACGAATAAGATTCTGACCGAGAAGAACCTACTTAGGTATACGGCTGGGAACTGGCTGCAAGAGTTGTTAGAAACCGGTGGCGAGCAAGCGATAGACGCTGAGTCTACGGACTACCATGGATCTGAAAACAAACTGACAACTGAGACCGAAACGGCGACTGACGTGGATGTAGATTTACCGGAGTCCGCAACTTGTCAGACTTCACTCGTTGAGTTGCCGAACGACGCAAGTGAGCCTCAGGATCCGACGCAGACAGCTCGGAAACGTCGTCTGGACGATGACCATGATACTGATGAAAGTTCTGGGCTAGAGAAGAAGCGGGCGAGATTTTCATATGAGCCGCACAAGCGAGGGGTCAAGAGTGATAAATTCTCAGTTCTCAGTTAGCAGGAGGATGGGTAAATGCCAGATAGAATTGAAGTGCCTGGTCTGAAATCAAAAGGTATACGCTTTTGTTTTTGTATGACTAGATAATAGACAGATAAGCATATGTATCACTAAGTCTTTTACGTTCTTGAGTTTAATGTTCACATTGGTATTGTTAAGACTTGAAAGGTTCATGGACAGTGGAGGAGTGGAAGAAACCTTAGCAGCATAGTAGACCCAGCAACGCCATGCGGGATACACTGACAAAACCAGTGGTCGGGTTTCATGAGGCAGCATTTTTCAGACATGCAAAGACTGTTAATGCTTGGCTTGGCATTCTCAGTTTATTGCGTAAAGAGAGCGTGTCAGCATTATCATGATACGGAAGAACAGGGTACTAGCATCTGTGATCCCTGACGATGATCAACCCAAAGAGCTGTCACTTTTTCGGATTAGTTCCGCCCCTAACCCATTTCTGGTTCTACAGCACGGCTTCGTCCCCGTCGTAATTCCCGGGAGGTCCGGAAAGTCTCAAATAACTGTTCATGATGTACGAAGTGTCCAAACTGGGCTTATGCAGCAGTGCGGCAATGCAAGCCTGACAGCATAGATTGAGGCCTGCGCTTCGTCATTTTACAACGTGATATGTGAGTATGAGCTACAATCCGAGCTGAACAAAGTCTACAACCCCTTTTTTGATAGGACGGGGTGGGCGGGGCCACGCAATATCAGAAATCGATAGCTTGGCCTGCTTTTAAATGACGCTTTTTCATTGGGTCATGATTGGCATCCTTCTTTGGGCACCTGCAGATCGCCAATCAGCTGTTAGGCTCCAAGCTCCCTTTCAGCTGTCTTTGTTCGTATGAGGTGTATACACGCATTTGCAATCACAGGTCAGATCACTTACCTACAGGGAGGGTGGCCAGTTTGTCGCTTTATTGAGACAAGCCTTCACATGCTGGCGCATACTGCGCTTCTCTTGCTCTCGGCTCTGCATGAGAGGAGACTTTATACGGTGTGCTGAAACTAATCGTTAGCGGTTGATCTTTTCATTTGGTGTGAACAGACAGAACTCCCTGAATCCTAGTGGACCGAATACTTTCATTGGAAGACGCCTTGATATCGGTTCTTACTCATTGCTATCGTGAGCCGACAAACATGGGCAGCCCTTGGTTCACACGCTCAGATGAGCAGAATCAGAACAATAATCATCATCAAAACAGCTCAAATAACATGGCAGAGGCGGGCATGGCTGCTGAAACTAAGGATATTTACCGCAAGAGCAGTTGGGACCCTTGGCAGGAGTGGACAGACGAGGAAATCGGAGTCGATGGAAGATCATTCCAAGCTTCAGCCAAGTACGCACTCATTGTCCGGCGTGAGAAAGAGCATGGTGAGATCGATGAATCAGTCCTCTCGCTACATTCGATCACAGTACAGAGCCCACTTCTCAAAAAGATTCTCGGTCCGGTTTTCAAGGGGTACAAGGGTATCAATACTAACCTCAAGAAGCTCGAGTTTCATGCGCCTTTCCGAGAGTTCTTCTACAAATGGGAGGAATTCAATCAAGCCGATCCAAGGAAAGATTCAACTGAAAGCTCCGAGGAGTGTCTGCATTACAAACTTCTGGCAGATATTATCCATGCCGAGATCAAGCCGCGTATCGAACAAGCCACGGATCTTCTGGATAATGGCGTCATATCTTTTGATTATGTGTGGACACTCTTTGAGCCCGACGTGGAAGTCTACACCAAGATCGAAGGTCGTGATAGGTTGTTCAAGTTGGCCAGCGGCAGTTACTCCAAGACACCAGATGGAACAGTGGCATACGTGCTTAGTGTTCGGTTCATCGACACCGACGGAGACACCTTCGGATATACTGAAACGAGCTTAACCATA
Organism: Fusarium denticulatum; assembly: GCA_013396175.1. Lineage (NCBI taxonomy): Eukaryota > Fungi > Ascomycota > Sordariomycetes > Hypocreales > Nectriaceae > Fusarium > Fusarium denticulatum. The sequence continues at coordinate 67,682 of JAAOAK010000273.1, read as the reverse complement.
TTACCTTTTGAGAACGTCATACCAATCTTGGAGCTAGAGGTTATCCCGGCACGTCTCTGCCCTGGTTTTGGTCAAGTCAAAGAGCGACTAATTCAGCGTGGTCGACTATTTGAGAGCTTGCAAGGGATCAACCACAAGACGTATTCTGGAATGTATAGTCTGTCTAATACGGCTTCAGGGGTCCCAAAGCAGCGTCATGTATGTCATAAGCTCCGTGAATTCCTTCTTCGGTCTTCTGATAGTTGTGTAGGTGACAGAGGAGCGGATCACCATAGACTGCAGAACATTCTTATGGTTCAATCGCGGCACAACCGGTCCACTTCAGCCACTTGAGTCTTCGAAAAGCTTCGTGTTTCGTGGTAATGAGCTAAACCATGATAAGTCGGTTGATTCACTTGCTCACGGGCCTCTACCAACAAGACCATGCGCTAAACCGGTTTTGAGTAACGGCTCACAAAACTCACGTACGTATTCAGATCTCGGTACAGCTTAAAGACCTTTTCTCCAGGGTCTAGAGGTTTGGCTAGGTCGGTTAACAGAAGCTAATCGTCACAGAAGATGTATCCAACAAAAGACTTTCCGAGAGCCAGTATGCGCTATGTACGAACGTCGTGAAAGGGTTTTGTTTGAAAACTAAAGAATGGGGTAGGTTGGATCAAGGTACTCACCGAATGCCATTTTCTCACAGGAAGCTTAGGATTATTCGACATTGAGCTCGTCAAGGATGTGATATGGAGCTCAACAGCCTTTGATCAGCTTGTGCTGCCTCACGATTACAAGCGAATTATCCAGGCATTTGTTGGTGCTCAGATGTCTGGCTTAGACAACTTCGACGATGTTATCAAAGGCAAAGGTTAGGCTGAGACCATGAAACTGAGATTAAATTTGACTGATCCAAATGCAGGAAGGGGGATTATCATGCTTCTGAGTGGAGAGCCGGGAACTGGGAAAACACTCACAGCTGAGTCTGGTAATTGCTCCGCTGCCTCAGAAGCTGGCCAAAGGTGGCTAATATCATCTCTTATTAGTTGCCGAGATCATGCAAAGACCACTTTACAATATGAGTGCTGCCGAGTTGGGTGATGTTGCCCATGAAGTTGAACAGAAGCTAGACTGCGCTCTCGAGCTTTCAACAAGATGGGGAGCAGTTCTTCTGCTCGACGAGTGCGATGTCTTTCTCGAATGTCGAACTACCTCTGATATCAAAAGGAACAAACTCGTGTCGATTTTCCTTCGACTCCTCGAATACTTTGAGGGTGTCATGTTTCTGACGACTAATCGAGTCTCGGCTTTTGATCCGGCTTTTGAGTCTCGAATCCATCTCACGATACACTATCCCAATCTCGACTACACGAGCAGGTTGCATATTTGGAAGACATTTGTGAATATTGGCACCGATGGTAATAATCTTTCTGAAGATGAGCTAGATGAATTAGCCGGTGTCGAGCTTAATGGGAGGCAGATAAAGAATGTGGTCAAGACGGCAAGACTCCTTGCAACGCATGAAAAGACTTCACTGGCTATGGGCCATATAAGCACAGTTCTTAGGATAAAAAAAGGGCTAGCAGGAGGGTCATAACGTGAAAGCTTGTGGGATACTAGAAGTGATTCTTCTAATAAAAAGAAAATAGAGAAATCCCATATTTTAGTCAACTACGGCACGTTACGATCTACATCCGCTAGAGTACACCAGTTTTACCACATCTGGTATTATCTACACCTTTCGTCTTTCCTTTTTCGAGCTTCTCCGTCTTGTATTTACAAGTCAGTGCCCCTAAACGACGAGAAGAAAGTTCGGGCCATTTGTCTACAACAAACTCCCATATAGGTTCATCCATTTCCATTGATACTATCATACACAGAGCCCTTCAGAGCCTCTTCGATCCATCTCCAAAGCCGCCAATCTCCAATGAATCCCCGGTTCATTTCAGACATTAATGTTAGCTTCCTAGCCACAGCTAACCTTTCCACTCTGTCTCCAGAAAAGACGTCTGTCTCTCGTTCTTTCACTTCATAATCTGTCAAATCATACTCACTCATCTTGGAGAGAAGCTGCTTGTTACTTGGGGTCATGGCCCGCTGATGAAATAACCAACCATAATCCCTTGAGTCCGATGGATTTTCAACTCCGGCCTTATAAACAAGATCATACAATCTTTGGAACAAAGGAAGATCTTGGCCAGACAGAAGACATACTAATCGAGAGAAATACCACATCGTCTCACCTCTTGTCCACATGTCCTGCCTGAAATCTGGAGATTCTTCCAAAAAGCCGGCCTGGAAAGCAGTAGCGAGAGCTACCGGAAGCGGTTTTGAAGAACCTGCCAGCCCTGGAGTCGCTAACAACTCAGTCACGGGACCCGTTGTAGCAGAACCCCAATCAATACTTCTTGTGATATTTAGATCTTCATCAACAAATATATTTCCAGTATGAAGGTCAGGGTGTGATATGGTGAAAGTAGTCCAATCAGATGACAGTTGTGGCACCATTTCCTCTAGTATCTGACCCGCGATACAATATTCCAGTCGATTCTTGCTACCCTCGAGCTTATCGCCGATTACGATGAAGTCACCCCTTCTATCTGTAGCTGCCAGAAAGCTATCCCATGTCGGATACTCAGCTGGCTTGGGCAGTGGCGAGAAGAATAGGTAAGGTGTGATTGATAGTTCCTCTGCATGAGCAGTAAAAGTTGATATTAAAGACCGAAGGTAGGCAGTTTCCTCTGTAAAAGGACCTCGTTCGATTTCTACCTCCAAGGAGTCTCTTGACCACCACGTAAGAACAGGAGATAGACATTCGCCAACTAAAAAGCTACCGGTATCGTCATCAAACAAAGATCCAATCTTATCAAAATGGACCTTTGAAAGACGGCACATTATGGTACCAAGCTGATTCATGATTTTCTCGCGGTCTGGCTCTGAGAGTGGGAGCTGAGACATGGGATGTCTGATATTTGGGGGCTGGACTACCGACTCTGCCCAACGATAATCCGACAGGGGGCGACCAGGAGCTTTGCTCTGAAGTATATAGGGTATTCCGATGTCATTATCGTGAGTACCGCTGCATTTAATGTCATCATAGAACTTCTTTAGCCTACTTAGCTGCATCTTACCTGTATGAGTAGACTTTCGGGACGGGAATTTGGCAATGGCTCTCAAGGTATTTCAACGTACTCGCTTCACTTTCGAGTATTTTGGAGGCGGTTTCGTCTGAGAACATATGGGTGTCGTAGCGTGGCGATCTAAACACCCATTCTAGCCCATCATCAAAGGTGATGAATATAACCCAGTTCAGGCTACCGCTCTTAGGGACCTTGGACTCGTCACAGGTACATGATCGACCTCGAAGTTCCTCTGCGAGCAAAAGAAGTGCTTCGAGGTTAAACCTTGCCCATCGGAATATCCTAGGCCGATGTGGCGGTACAGGCATCTTATCGAATTTATATATGGGCGGTTCTTTGTTGTTCAAGGAGCGTGAATAGAAGCTTGAGCAGGCATGTCCAAACTGGGATACAAATTGGTCACGTGGTGGATAAAAATAGAGAAACAAATATGACGGCAGTTGATTGGAGTATTGCCATGACCAACAGCAGCCTCAGTTTGATAAGTTGTCATGTAGGCCCTTCCAGTTATCTCAGCCTGATTCAGAGTGCATATGATCAGAACTTAAAGCCTTTATTAAATCAGGTTGACAATCTGAAGCAAGGATCCTTGGCGGGTGAGTTATCAGACCAGGTTACTCAACCCCTCCCTTAACATGTAGCCTTCGTTCTTCAGGAAGACCTCGGCAAATAGTACCTCAGATAAGTACGGACTAGGTAGGTAATTAAATGCCCAGAAGATTAGCATCATCAGATCGACACTCGCTAAATCGTTCTACTGTTATAGTCTCCACTCCCCGATCTCAATAGTAGTAGCTCCAATCAGGACAACACAAAACCTCATCAATGCAACCAAAACAACCAATGAGATTGTCAAACCAAGCCACGATGTCGAATTACACCAACACCAAGATAAAAACTTCCGAACCTCCACGTGGATTGCAACCAACGTTAGCATTCGATGCTTACAATCCTTATCTTTCCTACTGGTCACTCAACGTCACATCGCTACCTCTTTCGTTGACCGTGACACCAAGGACCCAGTTACACCAGGCCAGGGCCACGAGAGTGGTGATGCAATACACAGGACGAAAAAACGTGTACAGGCCTGGCCTGTTTGTTGGCTACCGGCATTTCGGCGGCAACTTGGACGATAACGGAGGCGGGGTTGGGATGAAGCTCGTTACAAGCTTAAAAAGTAACATATACGCTGGATGAGCTTGATTTTTGTCTCTGTCAACGGTTTTGTCATAGTCAATATGAAGTCTTCTGTGATTCTCTATGCTTGTGGCCTTCTGGCTACAGCTGTGACAGCTGAGTTCGACGGCAACTTGAACTACGCCAGTCCATCTCGTCGTCATGCTCGTCTTGGAATCGATGTTCCGTTGGTCAAGCGTCGATCTCTGAAGCGTGGCAACACTCCTTATGATGCTTCTCAGCTCAACTTTACCCATGGGGTAGCCTCCGGAGATCCTTGGCCGCAGAGTGTTATCCTCTGGACACGTGTTGCACCCTCCACCAAGTCTGATGACAGTGAGACGGTTGTGAACGGCACCGCGGGACACTACAGCCATGAGACTGAGAAGTACATCAAGGCCGATCCCCATCCTATCTGTGTGGAGTGGAAGGTTTATGAGTCCAAGTCTGCTTCTGGAAATGGGAAGACGGCGGCCAGTGGACGAGCTTATACTACCTCTGATATCGACTACACTGTCAAGGTGGGCACCATATTTGAAAAAGAGACGAGGTATCGTGACTAATAATCTGTAGGTCGAAGCTGATGGCTTGAAGCCCCTCACCACTTACTACTACCAATTCAAGGTCTGTGACTCGAATGTCAAGAGTCCTGTTGGCCGCACCAAGACTGCCCCTACCGCCAACGATGACGTCTCTGATCTGAGCTTCGCTGTGTTCTCTTGCAGTAACTACCGTCAGCTCACTTTCCCCTTTGATAAACTTGAGAGCCAAGGCTAATCGTTTCAGCCAACGGCTACTTTAATGCTTATGGAAACGCAGCCAGAAAAGATGAGCACGACTATGTTATCCATCTGGGAGATTATATCTATGAGTATGGGGCCAATGGCAGCCGGGCCAGCCAACCCTCTACTGAGATCTTTACACTTCACGACTACCGAACTCGTCATGGACAGGTTGGTCTTTTCACTGCATGATTCTTCCAAGGAAATACGCCAACTTTAACATCTCACTAGTACCGTACAGATCCCGATCTGCAGCTTCTGTCTCAGAACTTTGCTTGGATCCCTACTTGGGATGATCACGGTAAGTCCCCCGGGCATATCCCTATGTCTTTCTGACACTTTGTAGAGTTCGCCAACAACGGCTACAGAGATGGATTCTCTGGTCTTAACAATACCGAAGAGTCTTTCTTGAAGAAGGGTCGCAAAGTCACTGTTGACACTCGAAAGGTTAACGCTGTCCGAGCTTACTTCGAGTGGATGCCCATCCGGTAAATATCAAAACCAACCCTTCCACTAGTTTCAACTAACCTTCATATCAGCCAAACTGATCTCGACGACGGCCTTCGAGTCTGGCGATCTTTCCAAATGGGCAAGCTTCTGGATCTCATCATTCTCGACACCCGAAACTATGACCGCAGCATCACCAGCCTCGACTGGAACGACAACTACATCGACATGATCCGAGATGATCCCAGCCGCACTCTCATGGGAGGCCGTCAGGAGAACTGGTTCTATCGATCTCTTAGTAAGTCTAAGGACCGAGGTGCCGCTTGGCGAATCGTTGGCAACCAGATCATCTTCTCGCGCATCACCGAGGATTGGGGTAATGGCGAAGTTCTCCCTGGTGATAACTGGAGTGTAAGTGAATGAGCGGACTTTTGGTTTTGTTCCAAGGACTGACCATTGAAGGGCTATGTCGCCAACCGAAACCGGACTCTTGAGCACCTGTATGATAATGACATTGGAAACAACATCTTCCTGGCTGGAGACAGCCACCAGAACTGGGTATGTATCATCCTTCCTCGTCTCGACTAAACTGATATATGGCAGGTCTCGGATCTTGTTTGGCTTGGAACCAAGGAATATGACAACAAGACCGGTGCTGGAAGTATTGGTGTCGAGTTCGCTGGAACAGCTGTCAGCTCTAACGGAGTTGGTGGCCCTATCGAACCTGCAGCCGGCAAGGCTGCTCGTGCCAGAGTCCAGAAGAACCCTGAGCTTCAGTGGCAAGAGGGTTACTACCGAGGATACTTCATCCTAGATGTGAATGCTAAGCAGGTCTCATCCCGATTCTATGGTAAGATTCAAACGCCTGATCGCTCACATGGGTCTCGCTAACACCCTCAGGCTCTCCATCTGTTGCCTCTCGCAACTCCTGGGATATTCCTCTGGCTAACTTCACCGTCGTTTCTGGCGACAACCACTTGAAGCGTCCTGTTGCTGGTGGTCGTGCTGAGTCTGGAGCTCTTCGCTATGGAGAGGTCAAGCATACAAATCTCACTCTCAACACAGAGACTGGCGAGTGGAAGAACGTCGGCTTTGACACCATGTACGTCAAGCATGATTAAAGGAAATTTCAAAAGTTAAAAAGGACCATATAATTATGAATCGGCTATAAAACAAAGCCTAATAAACCAATTTCAGTTTTGAATGCTATATATGAACTAGAAGGGGATGAAGCATTTTTGGGGGGTAATAAAAAAATAATAAGCCAAATAGTTTATCATCTTAATCAGCTGCCCTCCAATCCCTCTAGCCCTCGTACTCCTCAGGCTCACCCTCACCCTCGTACTCCTCAACCTCGTCGTCGATCTCAGCATCCTGGTACTGCTGATACTCGCTGACCAAGTCGTGCAAGTTGGACTGGGCCTCGGTGAATTCCATCTCGTCCATACCCTCGCTGGTGTACCAATGCAAGAACGCCTTGCGACGGAACATGGCGGAGAATTGGTCGTCGACGCGCTTGAAGATCTCCTGGATGGCGGTGGAGTTTCCAACGAATGTGGCGGCCATGGGGAGACCTCTGGGGGGAACGGAGCAGACGGAGGTTTGCACGTTGTTGGGGATCCAGTCGACGAAATACTCTGAGTTCTTGGTTTGCACCTTGAGCATCTGGTCTTCGATCTCCTTTGTCGATAGCTTACCGCGGCTAATCTCACGTTAGTTCATCTCATCTCACGTATTTCTTTCAAACAAAAACTTACAAAATCGCGGAGCAAGTGAGGTATCGACCGTTGCGGAAATCAGCAGCAGCCATGACGTTCTTGTTATCGAAAATCTGCTGAGCAAGGCTGGGCACGGTAAGATGTTGGAAGCCCTGCATCTTGCGACCGGTCAAAGGCGCAAATCCAACCATGAAGAAGTGAAGTCGAGGGAACGGAATCATGTTGACGGCCAACTTGCGCAGATCAGAGTTGAGCTGACCGGGGAATCGGAAACATGTCGTCACGCCGGCCATGACTGTCGAGATCAGGTAGTTAAGATCGGCGTAAGAAGGATCAGCAATCTTCAAGGTCTTCTCGTAAATGTCGTACAAAGCCTCGTTATCGATACAGAAAGTCTCATCCGAGTTCTCGACAAGCTGGTTCAATGACAAAGTGGCGTTGTAAGGTTCGACAACGGTATCAGAAACCTTGGGCGAGGGCATAACAGAAAAAGTAGCCATCATACGATCGGGAAACTCCTCACGGATTTTCGACAGAAGAAGCGTTCCCATACCGGAACCGGTACCACCGCCCAGAGAGTGGGTGAGCTGGAAACCCTGAAGGTGGTCACAGTTCTCAACCTCGTGTCGCACAACATCGATGGCCTCCTCAACGAGCTCAGCACCTTCAGTGTAATGACCCTTGGCCCAGTTGTTACCGGCGCTGGCATTTCCGGCGACGAAGTTGTCGGGGCGGAAAAGCTGGCCTAGGGGACCGGCGCGGATGGCATCCTGAGGACCGGGCTCAAGATCCACAAGAACCGCGCGGGGCACGTACTTATCCTTTGTGGCCTAAAGGGAGACGGTTAGCGAAAAAAAGACGGTGAGTGAAAGAGATTGGGGAGACGCGCCTCGGCGAAGTAGACGTCGATGCGCTCTCGCTGCTGGTCGTCGGTTCCGTTATATCTTGAATAAATTGTTAGGTTGCGGCAAATAAGGGTCACCGACTCTTCATTTCACTCACGAGCCGCTGCCGTCAACGCCATGCTCCCCAGAGACGGTTTGCCTAATAAATCGTCAGTCTCTACACTCAAAATAATCGCCTGCAGTAGTATCTACCAGAAACTGGAGCCGACTTGGTTGCCCTGCAATCATCAACTCAATACATGTCCCTCAAAGCAGAAAAATTGGTTGGGTGGCCCTTACACATTGGCCGACTTGAACGTGCACCTGTCAAACGGGGGGTAGTTAGCCTCAGTCAAACTCAAATCCGCCGACAGCGAATAAAGGGAAAAAATTCAAGTCTCACAATCTCACGCATTTTTGCTGACGTTTGCCTCTTACGCGTACGGGGGTTGCGAGTACGTTACGTGGTGAAGGTATCGAGGAGCTGAGCTGACTTGAGGCTTTGCCAAAGGACGACGACTTTATTGACCAAGTGGTAAAAATGGTGCCTAAAAAGTAAAATGAGTGAGAATTCCGGTGCCTGGCGGTGAAAAGGCGGTAGCCTTGGTGTGGTCTGATTATGTACATAAATTGGCCTGCCAAATTTTTGCTGATATGGAATAAGCTAATTTCAATTGTGCCGGATAACTGAATAATTGTGCGCTGTCGTTTTTGCTGGAAAAGTGGTCTTTTCGTTGCTGTGGTTGCTGGGTCTTACAGCAGGGTTGCCGCTGAAGGCAGCCGTATTTTCTACGCTGTGGAGATTGAATTGATAGGTGCTTAGGGGTTCCTTTGGTTCTAGGCTACCGTATTACGGGGGGACAGCGCATCTCTGATGGAGGGAGGGGTCAATCACGGGGGGAATCTGTTCTGCTTTCAACGATATCAGGGCTGGCGGGCGGAATTTGTTGTTGTTATCTCGCTTCTCCTTTTGTGGCAAATTGGATTGTTGACCCCATGCAATCTGAGGTCCAAATTACGCCAACGCTCCAATGAGCTAGCTGCAATCAAGCCCCAGATATGTTGTCTCGAACTAATTCCCAACTAGCAGTGGGCATACGGTGTAGATTTCACTAGTTAGATTATGTTTCAGGAGTATGCATAATCTATCCGTCTTTCAATTGTGCAAATAGGACAGATCGAAGTCCGGGTCCCATTCTGAATGTCTAGGGTAGCCGTCTCAACATTAACCCATTGCTTCAACATGTCAACAACAGCATCATGATCCTTTCAATTCCATGTCTGTTTTTAATTTTATTATTGGCCATTCTGCTGCGATATATCAAACGTTAACTTGAGCCTCAAGTGATTGCTAAGTGTTTCTTTTAATCAGCGCTCATGAATAAAGTTCTATTGCGCCAACGTTGTTATCGGACGTCAATACTCCGTCTTATGAGAGGATGCTTCAAAGACTTGGGCACGGGAACCATGCCGACTGGTCGAGATTGAATGACAGCTGACAGTTTCAACTAACAAGTGCGGCTGAAAGCCCAACATAGCTTGGCTTAACCGCCACAATGCCCATCTCACAGTATCCCAAACCCCTCATCAACAACATCTCAAAATGACAGAATCAAGAGCCTGGGTATTTTCAGAGCGAGGCCTCCCATGGGATGTCCTCAATCTTACAAGCCAACCTATCCCAACTTTACCACCTCCTCTTCCCTTACCAAAAGACGTGCCAGACCCAGAGGAATGGATTCTTGTCAAAGTGGCCTTTGCAGGCTTGAATCCAGGTGCCATATTCCAGATGACTCTCGTTCCACCATTCATTCGAAAGCCAACTTGTGTTCCTGAGATGGACTTTTCAGGCACTGTGATCGATGTCTGGCATCCTGATGATGAGTCTGGATCGGCACAGTCGAAAAGATTCAATAAAGATGACAAGATTCTTGCTATGTTGCCAGCCAGTCATACTCTGCCTACGGGAACAGGTGCTTTGGCTGAAAATGTTAGAATCCCAGCTAGATATGCTGTGAAGAAACCAGAGGGTGTGAGCTTTGCTGATGGAGCTGGTTGCTTACTACCAGGCTTGACAGCACGACAGCTTGTGAATGAGTCTGGTGCAAAGGCAGGGGATCGTGTTTTAGTCAATGCAGCAAGTGGTGGAATCGGCTCTCTGGTGGTGCAAATGCTCCAAAAAGTTGTAGGACCTGATGGATATATCGTTGGCATATGCAGCGGTAAGAATGTCGAGTTGGTCAAGAGTCTTGGTGCAGATGCGGTGAGTTAAGTGTTGATTGAAATGAAACGACAACTAACTCGCTCGACAGATTATCGACTATACGCACCATGATAATCTATCCAAGTACCTCGCCGAAAGATTCTCATCAGAACCCTTCAATACCATCATCGACACCCTAGGCCATCAAGCCCTATATCTTGCCTCACCATCCTATCTCGTACCCGAAGGCAACTATTCCTCAGTTGGCATCAAACCACCCACCTTCTTTGTCCCAGACTTCCTCCGCGCTGTACTACAGATGAAACTCAACGAATGGTGGCCAGTATCACCATGGCTTGGTGGTGTTGGGCGGAAATGGTTGGGTACATCTATGATGAGCCCTACACTTGAGGATCGTCAGGCTGTCGCGGATATGTTGGGCCGTGGCGATATAAAACTGGTCAAAGACAGTATCTGGCCGTTTGAGGAGACCAAGGAAGCTTATAGGAAGCTCGGTGGACTTCATGCTCGGGGCAAGATTCTTGTGAAGGTAAATGATCAAGTCGGCGATGATGACTGTTAGATGTGATTCGTCTATGGGTTCTGATGTTACACTCCACTCTTTATTTCTCAACGAACTCAAGATTACAGCAAAGTACATTGATATTATCTTTGAGATGTTGTTTTCTTTCCTGGTTAGTTACTTAAGAGCTAGCTACTCTTTTGCTACGGCAAGCCACAGGCCTTTGTTGCATTGTATACACAAAGCTAGCATAGGAGTAAGTTAGTAACCTCAACAGTGAATGGATACTTACGCGAGAAAGGAGTTTCTTACAATAGTCTTGAGTATGAAACTCTGCCTTAATATCTCGCCTTGATAGTTTTGACTCCTGCTCTCCAGCATAGCGTCTCTTCTCTTCACCATCCTCAAGTTTATATCCAACATTTCTCATCTGTTCGACTGTAAACATTCCAACAGACGTTCCTGACCTCCAACATGGCTTCTGTACCCATCAAGCCCATTTTCATCCCCGGCAATGACGAGTACCACATCAGGCTTCTCTCTGTCAAGCTAACCGGTTCATTCTCTAACACAGACTATATCTCTTCTATGTTAAAGCCTGCTACAGTCTCCACCGTACTGCCATACAAAGGGAGTGCTATGGATTGCTCTCCATTACACAGTCCTATCCACAAAGAACTCCCGGTCTTCTATTGATGTTTGGAACCCTAGAGGATCGCCAGGAATATCCTTACAACAGTCCTAGACGAGTAGTCATGCCCGTCACCGTTTTCTTGGAGAATGGTATTGGTGTAGAGGCTGATACCTATGTCTTTCGGGTTGCAAGTTTTGAAGAAGAATATTGGGACGATTGGGAGCTACATGCGTGTGTTTCCTCTGAGAGACCTTATCCCATCTCTTGCCCAGCTCCAGGAGAGCTGATCCAAAACATGCCAGGCATCGCAGACGAGAATTCTACCAACGACTCAGTGAGCGCAGATCTGCCCATTGAAGAACAAAAGATGTGAACAACTCTGAGTTGTCGAACATTTCCATCTCATATATCCTCAGGAGCCCATCTTAAATAGATGCCGAATCGCCATTTCGAGGCAACTATCATGGTTCCCGGGTGCTCTAATGGCTGATGCCGCCCTTTCGATCTACTTTGGTATCTGGAACATGTTTAGAGGTAGCCTATCGAATCGCTACTTAAATACCTACTTGGTGACCAGAATAATTGATTGACACCTGCCTTTTTACTTCAGAGCTGACCATAGTACAAGATACTAGATCCTATTTTGAATTGACCGTGATATGTAATCCTCCTCCAATGAGTATATATACAGGACTCTGACACAGACCATACCTCGTCGACAAACGGCGGTCAATGCCGCCGCGGATGCTGACCGGCTATAGACCACGGCAGTAGATAACTTATGGAGAACTCCATCCCAATCGCACAATCTTCGGAAACTTGCAATCTTCATCCCGGCAATCTGATCCTTGGTCGGTGCCGCGTCGGCTATCGATATCAAGGCTATGGTTACATAGACGAAGTCATCGCAGGGAATAAGAGACCCACGAAGCGGGGTGACGATACGACCCAGATTCAACTAACTGATAACTCTAAAGATTTGCTTAATTGATACCCCAGTTAGGAAGGTAACTGCAGAACTTCTTGGGCGGGGGATTTGCGAGGTGGAGTCTCGGGCAACAATTCTAGGTCCTAGACTGAGGAGCAATTGCGATACTGCCAGAAGAAGTGATAACGAGGATACAAGCGATCATGGTTCGCCTAAGTGAGTTATACTAGAGATCAAATGGACGTAGCATATAAGACCAGGCGATTGCCATGTCCGCAATGCGACGGCGAGTCTGTTACACATTGTCTAGGTTTGAGGTCATACTCAGGATTATTGTAACGCGGTAGTAAAACCTCAAAAGTCGCCTCCAGATAATTTACTACATATTGAAGAACAAGAGATCACGATGGTCTGTCTAGATCATGCCAGAGGCCTCGCAGCCTTTGCGTTTGGCCTCACACTCCTCGCAGCCCCGGCATCATCACTACAAACCACCCTTGAACCACGCCAAAAGAAGAATGCCACAAGTCCATACACAGATATTACGTCGATTCACTCGATAAAGAGCTCTGGTCAATCAACAAAAACATCCACGACAATCCCGAGCTTGGATACAAAGAGTTCAAAGCTCACAAACTTTTTACATCGTTCATGAAGAAGCAGAAGGGATGGAACGTGACTGATACCGTTGGTGGCATCGAAACTGCTTTCATGGCTGTTTTTGATGGCTCAGGCGATGGTCCTGTCGTGAGCTTCAATGCCGAGTACGATGCGCTCGAAGGACTGGGACATGCTTGTGGCCATAACTTGATTGCGACCGCATCGCTAGGTGGTGCTCTTGCAACCGCTGAGATCATGCGCAAGGAGAAGCTTGGGGGCAAGGTCATTCTCTTCGGTACGCCAGCTGAAGAATCTCTCGGCGGAAAGGTCAAGATGCTCGAAGCTGGTGTCTTCAAGGATGCCAAAATTGACATCTCTCTGATCTCACATCCTAGCAACGGCCCCGACACACCGTACATGCTAGCTCAATCAACAGATCGTGTCGATGTTGAGTACACAGGTCGTGAGGCTCATGCAGCAGCCGGGCCATGGGAAGGCATCAACGCACAAGACGCACTCCTCCTCGCCAACAGTGCTCTGTCCTACATGCGCCAGCAGATGCGCACAACAGATCGTGTCCATGGAATCATCCATTCAGCGGGAACTCGCATCAACGTCATTCCAGCCGATGCATCAGGAAGCTACCAGCTCCGCGCCGCCAACGAGGAACAGCTCGAAGAGCTCTCAGACAGGGTGTACAACTGCTTCAAGGCTGGTGCTCTCGGCACAGGCGCGAAGATGAACTATACAACACGACCATACGGTTACGCTAACATGAATAGCAACGATGGTTTCGCTGCATCATACACACGCTGGTTCGAGGAACTTGGTGGTGACCTTCCCGATGCTGATGTCGACAAGATGCGAGAGCCTGGTGGCTCAACTGACCAGGGAAACATCAGCCAGGATTTCCCAGCCATCAGCCCAATGTTCCAGATTACCTATGCCAATGGAACTGTGCCCAAGAGTGGCCCTCACACTGCGCCCTTTGAAGTCGCAGCGGGAAGCAAGCCTGCTTTCGAGAAGGCTCTGATGGTGGCGAAGGGTCTTGCTGGCGTTGCTGTGGATGTTTTGACGGTTGATGGGCTTTTGGATGAGATTAAGGATGAGTTCAAGAGGACCAGGTCATCTGCTCGGCGAAGGAGATAGAGCAGCTCGCGCGGAGAGGGATGTGCCGTGCATCAAGAGGTTCATAAGCTAGTAACGAAGACTGGCTGGCAAACTTGGGGTTGTTTATTCGCTGTTGATCAAGTCAAGCGAGAGTTAGCCTGCCATTTGTTAAGATGAAATACACCTTTCAAGGCAATTGATGGGTGCTACTACAGTGGGATTATGCAATTCGTTCTACCTTACATCTATGTACTCCGTCCGCATCACTCATAACTCATCACACCATGCCTCTTTCTATATGCCAGGAAGACCAATGACCTGTCTAACAGCAGGTACAAAGCGAGGCACAATGTACACAACGTAAAAGGCCGTCACCGCGGTCAAGAGTCCAGTAAACTGTGAATAGTTAGCATTTATATCTTGAAAGACTACCCGGGCTTTGCTCACCTTCTCGAACCATGTATGGAAGTAAATAGCCGTCATGAGTAGCATCCAAGCACTCAATCCCATGACTCCCACAGCGAACTTGCCGCCGAGACCCAGGGCAGGTCGCTCAGAACCTTCGCCCAGAGATGTATCAGATTCGACATTAGCGCTCTTGAGAGCTCCGTCGGTCATAACAACGCATCGCTCCTCGTTTCGCTTGCCAGACCATCTCAATACAGCCCAACCAACCTCTTGCATGAGGAACGCAGTACCTAGTGTCAGGAGGAAGACGTGGCCCGATATGTCATGTCCTCCCTTCCATTTACCACCGGCAGCTTTGCAGGCTACTGCCGTGACCTTATCACCAACAGTATCAGAACCAAATTCGACCTCCCTTCGAGCGAGCTCGCAGCGGCCACCTGTCCATCGGAAACCACGGTCAATCAGAGCAGGCCCAAAGCACCACTGCGTGACGAGGAACCACATTGTTGTTACAGCAACCCATCGTAAACTCGCGCGAACACGTCGCCCGGTGTCAGTGGTGCTAGGATGGCTGAAAATGAAGACAAAGAACGCAACAGTGATCCATGCCCAGCCTCGCTTGACAAAGAGAACGTTGAAAATATTGGACTTGCGCGCGAAGTAGCTTGGAGAAACGCTGGGATCTTGGAAATGCGACTGTGCGATAGGATCGTATGGTGCAGCGCGTGTCTGAGGTGAAATTACGGAGAAGATAGTTCCGAAGATCAAAAGAGCTGGGAACAACACAAGGCCAGCTCTCTCAAGGGGCGTCGGCAGGAAAGGAGACGAGCGAGGCGTCGAAGTCGATCTCGAGGGAGAATCCATCACTGTATCGTTCGCTTCAGCAGCCGCCCTCGCAGCACGTCGGGTAGTAACCATTGTAAACAAGCGTAAAGTGAGTTCTTAGTAGAGCCACAGCATTAGGAGAGGTCAATGACAGGCTTGGAGAGAGGCAAAAGGTTTGCAAGAAGTGGCGCCAGATTGGCCTTGGTCGCGTTTTTGACGATGGACAGTTGGCTTGAGGCGATGACGTCTACGTACTCGCGCTAGTAGTGGGCTGCCGCCGAGGAAGCTCCAGGAAGCTCAGAGACTAAAATTAATGGCGAGGGTCGGAGAAAAGAAAGCTCCGGCCTTTTGACGTCTTGTGAATTATTATTTGAGGTGGGGTTCATCATGACAACCTCAACCTGCAAATTCACGACGAAATGCTGCGGCGACGAACACTACGATTATTTTCAACGAGTAAGTCTGTGATCAAGTGATCATGGAATCACCCAGAAACCGAATACGCTTTTGACGACTCATACCGAAGAGTCACACGGACTACATTAACGCTGTCGCGACGTCTCTCATTCGCCCGCCCCGAACGCACGGAAACCTTCTTCGTACACGCTTCGCCCCCGAGCCTCGCCCACCGCACCTCACGCCCTCCACGAGACGACCATGCCTACCCTTGTATATCAAAAACCGCCGAATACCCATACCGAAGAGTGGTGTAGCGGTATACATCCTACTCCTAAGGTCACCTAAAATTCTCTAAAATCCGCTCCTAAGACCATTCTCCCCGCTACATCACTCTTCGTTTTTGCTGTTCGACTCGACTTCATTTTTAATGAGATTGTCTCAAGCCCCCCTTTTTTCCACAGATTTGTTCGAGCAGTTTTCAGCACATTCGAACCCAGCGACCTGTTCCGAGTACGACAGGTACCCAGAGTGTGAGAGGGGCTCCTGGGAGTTTACCTTTATATACCAAAATCACTTTCTATACCAGTACCGGATAATGGTGTAGTGGTATACGTCCTAAACTCCTAAGGTCACCTAAAATCTCTAAAATCCGCTCCTAAGACCATTCTCACCCACTACACCATTCTTCGTTTTTGCCATTTACTTCGACTTTCTTTTTGGCACCCCGATCTTTCCAGTCGACTCCTTTCTTCTTATTTCCCTGCAGGCTTCGCGGCGTTCGAACGCAGGGATGAATATGAACAAACTTTTACGGCATTTCACGACATCGACATTGGGGAGCGTAAGTGAGGGCCCAGGCGAGGACCAGGATTCATCGATGACGACTTTCTCCCAATGGCGAGACCTAGATCTTTTACCAACAAGAAAGTGCCTGTATCTTCATCTTTGAGTAGAATCCCCGAGGAGAGCCAGACCAGTGGCCATGTTGCAAGCCCAGCGACTTTCATTTGGACAGGACATGGTGGAGCTCCGTGTTCTATCGGTCAGTGTCATTGAAAGGAGCTGTGACGCAGGACGCAGGCGGGGGGCGGTATTTGTTTAGCGGGCACGCTTGAGCCTTTGCGGAAAAGCTTGCAGGCAGGCAGGCACGAGGCACTTCGCAAGCCGGTCCAATCTGTTGGCCGATTTCTGGGTGATCTGGCGTGGAACAGGACTTAGGTGTCTACCCCTTATATACCAAAACCACTCTAATACTCTCACCGAAGAGTGGTACAGTGGTATCCGTCCCAGATCCTAAGATCAAAAACCTAAAAGCTCTAAAATCCGCTCCTACAATTCCCTCTTCTCCTACTGTACCACTCTTCGTTTTTGCTAGATGGCACAATCCCAGCATGATCACGCCGCGACCTATCTTTTGCTCTCCCTGCTAGCAAATCGACCAAGCGACGGCCACGGCGACAAGCAACAGCGACACGGAGTCGGTGTCATTCTGTTTCTAGTTGATACCAGCTTTTCTCACCAAGCCGAGAATGACTCGTGACTGAGATGAGGCAGGACAATGAGATCGTCATTTCTGCTCATTTGACGAGGAGCACCAACGTTATGGGGGATTACGTGTCATTATCCGAATCGATCGCCAGCAGGCAGCTGCTGGCAGCTGCTGTTCAGGGGCGGGACTGGGAGGCTGAGACGCTCTGCACCTTGGGTGGCTTACACCTTAGGCACCAGTACCGACTCGACAACCATCACCTTATATACCAAAACCGCTCAATTATTGTCGGTGAAGAGTGATGCAGTGGTATCAGTCCTAGATCCTAAGATCATAACCTAAAATCTCTTAACTCCGCTCCTACAATTCCTTCTCCCACTGCACCGCTCTTCGTTTTTGCCGGATCATTAAAAAAAGCACAGCAATCTCATGGCTATTCATTTTTGCTTGTCAATGATAGAACAACAGTTTTGGGTGACAAAGATATCGATTCAGGTGTACTTGACAGCCAGTCCATAGCAACTGCCACGGATTGTACGAAGACCAGACATCGTTGATGAAGGGTTGGGCCTGATTCCCTCATGGCATTTTGCAAGAGACCGCTCGGAGATGGTGTTGGCTCTTGTTCAATGCTCAGTCACTTGTTACGTGGTTGCCTGGAGGAGTCTGGTCAGGTGGCCTCAATCGCCTCGCCACTGCAGCGCTGGCAGTATGGCCCCCCGTCCTTACCCTTATATGCCAAAAACACTCACTACCCTTTCGAAAAGTGGTCCAGCGGTATCCGTCTTAGATCCTAAGATCAAAAACCTAAAATCTCTAAAATCTCTAAAATCCCCTCCTAAAAATCTTCTCCCCGCTGGGCCACTCTTCTTTTGCCGTTTACGAGTTCGAATGAGAGATGACATTCTTTTTGCGACTTCACGACACGAGCGAGAACGATCGCCAGATTGCAGCGGTATCGACTTGGACTTTCTTTTTGGATGCGGTTGTTTTGTTTGACACAGCGGTCACCAGACTCTGACATAGGTAGTCGACATCTACCTCCTATATGCCAAAATCACACACTATCTGGTATCCTTCACCGAACGAGCCGTGGTCTAGCGGTGCCTGACTAGAACCTACGAACCCACGAACCTACGAGCCTCCATGCCCACGAACCTTGTCCAGAAACCACCCTACGAATCCTCCTCCCTCCGGTTATTTCTTCGTTTTTGTCTTTCATGAGTGAGTGGCCTTTAATGTCATTCTTTTTGCAACATGATCATACAAGAACGTTCTAAAATTGCAGCAACCTCGAATCGGACTCTCTTTTTATACGCCATCACCTTATTTGACAAAGGGGCACCGAGTTTCAGATAGGGACAGTCAACACCTACCCCTTATGTACCAAAAACACAGTTATTCTTGACGAAGAGTGGTCTAGTGGTTCCGTACCTAAAACCTATAAACTCTCTTCATTCCGCACCTAAAAACAGTCTCCCACTAGACTACTCTTCATTTTTGCCGTTTATAAGTTCGAATCACTCTTGGCATTATTCTTTTTTGCAGTGCAAAAATACGACGACATTCCCCTGATATCGACCAAACTACAAGGACTTTTTTCGACTCGCATGATTGCTTTGTTTGCTGCAGCTGCCTCGAGTAGGTCGTGCGATGCAAGTTACCATAAGCACCGCTAAGGCAGCATACCAATTACTCACACAATGGTCCAAGCCTGTCTGACGTATGAAGAGAATTCTAGGTTGGGGAACATTGAGCCACAAGGTGGCGAAAGATCCGTCTTACCCTCACACAATGCTGACCGCAGCTGCCTGGAGAACCTTGTACAGACCGTGGGACACCTACCTACCCCTTATATACCAAAATCACTTACTACTTCAACGAAGAGTGGCCTAGTGGTATCCGTCCTAGAACCTACAAACTCTCTTCAATCCGCACCTAAAATTCTTCACCCACTAGGTCACTCTTCGTTTTTGCCAGTTCGTATATTCGAGGCAACATACAGCATCTTTATTTTTGCTCATTACGATTTGGCTGTGATCTTCATCTATGATCATGCTGACTTGCATTTTCTCTTCTCTCAGATGGATGTTTTTGTCTGGCGTTGGCCCTGACCTGGCAATGAGTACAGTACTGCAGCCTACCCCTTATATACCAAAACTACTCTATTACCCGTGTCGAAGAGTGGTCTAGTGGTATCCGTCCTACAACCTATAAACCTTCTCTTATTCCGCACCTAAAAATTTTTCTCCCACTGGGCTGCTCTTCGATTTTTGCCGTTCATGACTTCGAACACCTCTCCAACAAGCAACAGACTCAACCTTTTTTTTATTTCACAACACCCCAAACGATGATTCAAAACTGCGGCGAACATGATCTGTGGATGCTGGCTGCAAGCAGAGCTGAAGATACTATACCTCTCATTTTTTGCTGAAAAGGGGCTTTGTCACACGTTACTATACATTACCAGACGGTCGAAGGATGTTGAGATCGAAGGCGATTGAAGGAGATGGAGGTCAAGTCAGACTGCTGAGATCTATGTAGGTATGGGAGTCTCAGCACTGCGCTCGTCGTGAGTGTTCTGCCTTCTGTGAGTCCCGCTCATGCTTGCTGTGGCGTTGTGTGACGACACTCATGAGGGAGCTGCCATGGGGGAGCTGCTGCCTACCCCTTATATACCAAAAGCACTCAGTTTACTGTCGGCAAGGAGTGGTGTAGTGGGAATACGCATCCTATTAACCTAAAATCTCTCTTGCGCTCCTACAACTTCTCTCACCCCACTGCCTGCTCCTTGCTTTTTGCTCAAGTTTACGAGTTCGAGTTCTCCCTTCAACACGGACTCCTCCGTCTTGGCATCGACATCACCTTTTTGCCATTCGACATCGTACTCGATCATGTTCTTCGATGACACTTTGGACATTTATCGCACGACTTGTTTCTCATCCCTCTTGACGAAACACCTGTCGCGAGCCGAACTACGATCAGTGTGGATACGTCCCCTAAGCAATGGACACACTTATCGACATGATGTGGCGTGGAGTGACGGATGTGACAAGACAGACACCAGACACCTATCCGTTATATACCAAAAACACTCTGTTCATTATCGGCGAGGAGTGGTGTAGTGGGAATACGTTACCTACTAAACCTAAAGCCTCTCTTCCGCACCTAAAACTTCTCTCACCCCACTACACCACTCCTCGTTTTTTGCCATGGCTCTCGACTTCGAATCCTCCTCTATAGGGAGCCTCCTTTTTTTGGTCGTCGGCTTCGCACCCTCACCAGGCTGGTGCTTGACGAGAAACCCATCCACAGGCCTTGCCCTCGGCGACGACATCCTCCTTGACTATTACGGTTCAGAACATGACCATGTCTCAAGTCCAGGGATACTCATGCTGTTGATATGGGCGCTGCGTCGATGATCACCATCTGGCATGCCATCTGGTACGGCATGGCCGCCTTACCCCTTAGATACCAAAACCACTCATATTGTCTTCAGCAAAGAGCGTGTGGTCTAGTGGGAATCCGCATCCTATTAACCTAAAATCTTCATACCCTCTCCTATAAACTCTCTCACCCCACTAGATCCCGCTCTTTGTTTTTTGCCAAAGTCACGACTTCGAGTGTCTCTCACGAATTTCTTATTTTACCCCCTGGACAGCACCTGTGATGAGGGTGAGAGGTCAAAGGAGGCTTTAGCCCCAACACACAAAGGAAAGGAGACACATGGGCAATATACTTCTTGCCCACACCGGTGCCTGATATCTTGCCTTTGGTTGCTGAGTAGCACCAGTTCCCGACTCTCCCTACACCTTATATACCAAAACCACTCTATTATTGTCAGCGAGGAGTGGTATAGTGGTATCCGCTCCTATAACCTAAGAACCTAAAACTCTTGAATCCGCTCCTACAATTCCTTCTCCCACTGCACCGCTCCTTGTTTTTTGCCCAAGTTAGACAACACTTGTTGTCTTCATTTTTTCTTTTTGCCAGTCCTTCTCGCTGTTGGCCAGTCGAGTTCATGGTCTTAAAAGAAGGTTGTTGCAAGTATGCTACGACAACAGGGTCTGCACTTGGCTTCGTTTGGACAAAGTCGCGACTCGAGGGCGACTTGAGGATGCCCCAAGAACAACTTCAAGCTTGGGATCTTGATGTGACGGCTGTCAAGACAGCTTCAGTGCGAGGGACAGTCAGCAAAGGGGCCAAGGGGAAGGGTCATAGTTCACTCAGGCAGAAGCATGCTTTGCCCCACCTCGAACGCCAGCCTACCAGCACCGGCGTCTTGTGTCCCAGACCTGACGACATACCCTTATGTACCAAAATCGCTCTCTATACCCCCAGCGAAGAGTGGTACAGTAGTCCTCCGAACCTACGAAACTACGAAGCGCACTTGTACGGTTCCTGCCTCCCACCTCGGACTCCCCCTTGATCTACCTACGATTCCTACTTCTACTCACGATACGACCCCCCTCCGATCCTGTACCACTCTTCGCTTTTTGCCCAAATCAAAAAAAGCGTCATCGCCCTCTTTTTTGGCCAGTACTTGTTTTGTTATTTGAACAGAATCTGAAGGGGCGATTGGCTGCAAGATGGGGCAAGGATATTACAAGGAGAAGACATTCGCCTACTTTGACCTTGAGCCCTCGGCGTGCGACATGCATACACCAGCATGATCCTCCATGCCTGGATTGGTGTATATGCTTGTATTGAAGAGTGGTACAGTGGTATCCTTTGAACCTTTTCTTGTAATCCCTTGTGGTGTTCTCTGAACCTATTCCTATAGCCTCTTTCTCTCAGTGCAACACTCTTTGCTTTCCTGCTCAAGCTGAACAGAAGTTGGCATTCTTGTGGGCTATTTGCTTAGCTTGCTCGGCTGGGATTTTAAAGAGTGATCTGCTCTAGAAGACTATGGCAAAGTTGTCACAGAGAACAGGTCTGCAGTCACTGTGGCTTTAGGACTCCAACCTATCCCTTATAACTCAAAAACACTCTATAATCCCCAGCGAAGAGTGGTACAGTGGTATCCTCCGAGCCTACGAACCCACGAACCTACCTTCAAAGCTGCATCCTACGAATCCTCCCTCCCCCCTTTCCTCCTATCCTCCCTCCGACCCTGGACCACTCTTCGCATTTACCGCTTCTACCAAGTTCTTCTTCTACAACTTTCTTCTATTATTTTTTTATTTTTTCCGTTCTTATTCTTTACTTCTTGCCCCATGTTTCTCTACAGTCATTGTTGCCTTCTTTTTGCCCTGGCTTATCTCAAGTCTGAGCTCCCCTTCTAATCTAATGCGTAAGTTATATATAATGATGAAGTAAACTCGGGGGTATTGTTTAGTGGCCTTGGTGGCCAGACCAGGTAAGTCGCGTGGTGCAGTGTAAGTTGTAGGCTCGCTCACTTGAACGCAACTCGCGTGTCGGCCAGGGTAAGTGTTAAATATCAGAATTAATGCATCCTTTTCGACAAGGAGTGGTGTAGCGGTATACGTCCTAGAACCTATAAATCCTAAAATCCGCTCCTAAAAACTCTCTCTCCCGCTACCCACTCCTTGTCCTTTTGCCTGTGTTCGAAGCCTGCCTCTCTTTTTTTTCACGTCACTAATACTGCAATTATGGATCTTGGTCTGTTTTAAGGCTCGTTGAATCGAGATGAGAATTCTCTTAGTGTAAGTCAGGGGTCCAGCTCGCTGTCTTATCTGAACAGGCACTTGCCCATAGATGATACGATGACTTTACTCAAGACTATTTTAATACATCGCGATTTTTGATCATCTGTGTTTATGCGGTGTCAGCTGTGAAGTCGTCGCGTCTCAAGTGGTCGTGGTGTTGGTGTTGATCGTGTCCTGGTCTGCTTCGGATGACCGACCCCTGAGCCATGGCCAGACAACCCAGATCAGAGTCAACCATCAGTTCAACAGGGGCCTCCTCTTCATCTTTGAGAAAAGTGAATACATGCGAATAAAGTTCTAAAACTAAATTGCAATGAGGTCTCTTGACTTGTCCACCCAATGATGTTGGTCGCCACTTGTGCTGCGCCTCGGCTGCTGCCTGCACAACCCAGGCAGCAACAACTCCTTCTGACCAGATAACAGACAACAGGCACCAGCCTGGGAGATGTGTTATATACCAAATTGAAACAGTAGCTTCCAACGAAGTAGCAAAAACACTACATGAACCACTTGGTGTAGCGGGAGTCCGGAATCCCGGGTCCACCCTTCGTTTCCTACAGTGTCTGTGACTCTATGTTCGAGTCCTGTGATGGCCATCACATTCTAGTTTTTTGTCTTATTTTTGCACTCTACTGCACATTCACTCTGATAGCATGACTCTGTGATCTTCGCTCAGTATCTCGCCGACGTCGGGAACTTGGATCCCACTGACGTCTTCCCTATCAACCCAAAAGGTTATCTCAAGAACTTCAGGATGCCCGTCCGCGCTGTCCATATGTTGTCTGTGGAATCAAACAGCCTTGTCAAAATTCTACTGATCATGCCGCTTATAGCCGATTATATCTTGCTTTATACTCTGAGCCACAGTCATGTCTTCCCCTTCAGCCTTGCCATCCTCCACATCGCCTAACATATAGTAGCGAGCCCATATTACATCTACAAACCTTCCTCTACGAATAGCATCAATATACAAACGCCCCCATTATTCCTCAATTTGCATTCTATCCCCCTCAAGAACCTGCTCCACGGGAAGATCCAGGAAAGGATAGTCTGGGGTTTCTAAATCGTTATAGATCATACCTAGAGGTTGTTATCATAGGGCCCATAGGCTTCGATGAATGGCTTTCAATACCTCGAATATTGACGTCGAGAGTTTTACGAGGTATACAAGATTGAAAACGACAAGAAGGCTCGCAAGGCAATGAAGAGCTATCTTCAACTAGACTACACAGGGGTCGAATGTACGAAGCCCCTAAATTTATCATAAGGCTCCCTAAATTACGACTACCTTGTCAAGGTCTTTCTTAAACTTGGGGAGGTTTAGACTACTAAGTTTTGTGGCACTCCCATGGCCAGCATCGCTATTTTGTATGGTTAAGTTTGAGATTGAACCGGATTCTGTGATAGCAATATCGGTATGCCCCTGTCAAGTGAGTGGCATTAAGGGTTTTATAAGGTGTTCAATATTAAAGAGACTGCAATAAAGTGGTGCACAATGAGATAAAAATAGTTCTTGAACTAGAGTAGGAGGTGAGATAATGCAAAACAGGGGGATAGCGTTGTCTTGGGGTGGACTCGAACCTCCAACGATAAAAAGAAAAAAAGCGAAGGGAGTGATTGCGGGATTCCGGACTCCCCACTCGACTACGTTAGTACTTAGTAGTATTCTAATGTTTGGAGTGTGCAGCTACTTCGCTGGCAGGCAAGTCATTTGTTTTGGTATAAGGGTATGATGGTTGCTCTTAAAGTTATGTGCCTGAACCTACTGCTCGTGGCTGCGGAGTTTATAGCCTGAGGGTACGTGAAGAAGCAAAAAGATCTATAATACCAATTTCTCTACCGCAACTGGGTAATTCTCATCTCTGTGTGGAATATAAAAAAGGAGAATGATAAATAAGGTCACGCGTGTCATAATCGTAGCTCAGGGGTTCGAACATGCGATGTGACAAGCACCAAAAAGCGAAGGCCACGAGGCGTCTGCTCCCCGTTGCGTTATACGTGACCATTTGTATGTATATTGAAGCTACTTCGCTGTCAGTAGTGTTAGAGATTGTAGTATATAAGGTAAGGTTTTAGTATGTGTAGGCAAGTCTGAGTTCCGCGCCCAAGACACACAATGACCATTACTCAACAGCACCAACATATAAACAGAAGATTTGAATAAGGCGACCTAGGTAATTCAGTATAGGTTTAGGATGCCTTTTTCTAAGTTTATTTTAACCCTTGATATTGAGAAAAGCCTCATCTTTTCTTGCTTCTTGCGGTGTTAGGTTGTAATATATTAACCATTTATTATTTGTTGACTGTTCGGTCTTTGACACCACATCTCTTCGCCCCACATGGTTCTAGTATTCGTCGGAGAGAACAGTCCACGAGTCCGGAGTGTCAATCATGCGATACTGCGTAGTGAACACATGGCTCGGCTTGGTCCAGTCTAATCTGTCCTTCTTTGTTCGTACGTATGATTGCCACATAGCTCGTCTGCTTTTTGGTTTGCTTGCAAAAATCGACCATAGCGCAAACATCTCGTCTTGATTTTCGCGACCTCTCTTGTTTGCCTCAACAGCCCATTCAACGTCGTGTGTACCGTCCAGTTCAAGATTCTCTTCTCCCCATTCCTCTGGCAGGTCTGTACCATTAATGATATCACAGAGCTGTAGTTCATCGCCTGTGTCTAGACAACTCTGTATAAAGATGTCCAGTTTGGGATAGGGTAGTCCTCGAAGGCTGCGGATGAAGTTAGAGGGCTCGCAGACAATATGGACATCTCTGTCTGGGACAATGACAAAGCAACAGTCGGTTTCATTATGCTTGAAGCAGTGCCAGGTATGTAATAGAGATGAAATTGGTGTGTCCCAGGGTTCCGCGAGGTGGTAAGCGGTAGAATGAGGTTCTGACTGTAATAATGCTATAGCTTTATTTACAAGATATGTCGGTACACAGATTTCCCCGTGCTATTGGACGTCAACAAAATCACCCATATTTTGAGAACGAAAAACACACGTGACGCACTCTTGCAGCTCCATAAAATATGAGAGCACTTGTACCAGCTATACAGCATGGGATATCAGCTGCTTCAAGAATGCGGGTCACAGTGAGAGCATCATGAGTGCCCCGGCCGTTATTAGAAGCCCTCTTTCCCTCATTCCACTCTGACAACTTGGGCGTGAAACAAAGTTGGGGTGGTGCAGGCCCCTTTGTCTTTTTCCTTGTCCACGACATTTTGCTGAAGCAATACGATGAGTATCTACTTGAAGAAGAGAGATGCCGGGGAGTTAAGTGGCACCAATCGCGGGAGATCTACTCCGTAGCCGAATGAATAAGGTACGGACAGCAGGCGGTCAAATTAGGCAGAACCTTGTATCACACCAATCTTTCACTGGTGACTATTCATATGAGCGCATTGAGTAAATATACTTGATATTTTATTCGAATCTGGTCGTTAACTTACGTTTTGAAGTTCTTGTTGATTTCTAGGGTATCCATTTTACACATCACATGGCTTCTGCAGCAAATCATATCATCTATCCTCATACAACTCTCCAAGTAAATCTTAGTCACCTGGTGTCTAAAGAGCTGAGATCATGCGGCATGAAAGAGACGGCTCTCTTCCTCCAAGTTTAATAAGACAAGTCAACCCATTCTTGGCTGCAGGGGTCATCGCAGATGCATCGCGGCGAGGTGACTCAACGCCGGCTTCAGAGCCCCACACCCACTAACAACCCCTGCAGCACATCACCACCTCCACCCAACAACAACAACAGCCACAAACATCAGTCGCTTATATACCAAAGCAAACAAACAGATGTCAGCGAAGTAGCTAGAAATACTAGCCCAATGGCCTAACTGATATAACCTTGCTTGACCATCTCCGGATGTGAAGCCTTCGCTTTTTGCCAGGCCAGAGCCCTGTAGTTCGAGACGCATTGTGAACGTACATGCCCATACTGACCATTTCTTTTTAGACTGTTCTGGACCTGAGATAAAACTATTAGATGTAATATAGTAAATATATAGAAACCTTTTTAATGTTCCTGTAATAGTGTCTCATCAGTCAAGCAAGTTTCTTGTTAACTAGCAAAAGCTTCAACCTGGTAAGGCGTGCTGTGAGACTACCTGGCTCAGCCAACACCATCCATAGTTCATAGACCAGACCAACTTGCAATACTACCAACGAAGTAGCTACATGTTTAACTCAACCGAACTTCGGTTCGATCTCCAAATAAACTTCTCCTTCGGGAGACTTCGCTTTTTGGTCATAAGTTCGAATGTCAGCTACCCTTGAGTCTCTCATTTTTGCAACCATGCAGCACCTTTTCCCTCTCGATTTTACAATTTTTTCAATTCTAAACAATACATAAATAGATAAACTTAAAATTCACTTATTCTTTTCAACCACAGTCTCATTCTCTGTGCCCGAATCTGCTGGGCTGAGTGACAACCTTGTCGTTCAGCCGTGGATCATCACAACCCCTGCACCAACACCAGGCAACATCAACGCCACAGCACCACGCTAACGATTCCCCCAAGACATGGAATCAGTCTTGATAATCCATTCTGTTACTCTCTCTTTCAGCGAAGTAGCTAAAAACAAATGAACTTTGGCGGAGTGGTGCAGATCTTCCTTGCATCACTCCGCTTCTCATCTCCTTCGGGACTCGGCTTCGCTTTTGCTGGTTTGATGGTTCGATCTCCATCAGCATCTTTTTGCCTTTTCGTAGTCCTTCTGATACAGAAGTAAGAAACATATACAAGGTTGAGATATTTTTGGTCTACTCTTGTTTCATGTGGTTCTTTGTCCTTTGTTCTCGGGCTCTATCTACTAACCGCCTTGTGACCACAACGTCCCGCGGTCAAACATCATGACTTCTGGCTACGTCATAACATCACAGCATAGCACAGCACATCACTCATCATAATGTCACATTTGGGGATCACATTTCTTGTATCAACTTGATTCATTCAGCTACCCTATCTACTCTGGCTGAGGTGCAGTTATCAAAAGCGTTTTTCATCGCTTACTATCCGAAACTCCAGTTCCATCCTGGAACAAAAAAGACCCTATGGAAAAAAGCAGAAAGAAAATTCAGAGGCACGTTGAAAGCACATAATCAGCAATGAGCACGTGTCGCTCGGGTATTCGCGTTGGCTAGGCGTAAGGAGGCACACCATAAGGCGGTGCGTCGACTTCATCTTCCTAAGATGAGAAGAGCGCGATGGCCGCGCAGAAGTTGTTGCGGTTGTCCTTGTCAAGGATCGCCGACTTGCCATCAACATTGACCATGTTGACAGAGGCCTTGGTGCTGATGCCGTAAAGGTGCACCTGCGAGCTCTCGATGTCGATCATATTGTCCTGGCAGTTGTTCTCGCCAACACAGACCTGGTCATAGTTGTCGAAGAAGCTGTAGAGGCCTCCTCCATAGATGAAAACATCCTTGGAGTTGACAGCGCGGAGACCCCAGGTACGGGCACATCGCTGAGAGGTACCGGTACAGGTTGCCTTGAAGTCAGGGTCGAAGTACTTCTTGTTCACAGTGAAAGGGACAGTCGCGTCAGGGTTGCCCTGCATGTAAGCAGTCTCGGTCTGGATGAGCGACATGTAGACATTAGAGGCATCCTCAAGGTGGTAGTTGTAGAGAACGCTGTGCTCGGAAGCGGTACCCCACAGCCAAGCGCCCTTGGTGCTCTCAATCAGAACTCCGCGGCCATTGTAGAGGTTGATCTGAGAGTGATCTCCAAGGTCGAGCTCGTGGTCGGCAACCCAGAACCAGGTGTTCTCAAGGTAGCAGCTAGACTGCTTGGTCATATGGAAGAGCATGAAGGCACCGAGGCACTCAGGGTTGGGATCGGCCTTGACCTTGGGGTTCTTCTTGCACTTGTCGGACTGAAGCTGAGTACCAGCAGAGCCACCAACGCGGAAGTGGACATCAAAGAGGCCAGCAGAGCCAGGAGTAGAACCAGCGACGTTGAACTCCATCAAGATAGCACCGGGTTGGGGTCCGAGAGTCTCAAACATGAGGTCCTGGATTTCGACGTTGCCGACATCACCAGCTTGGCCGACTTGCCAGACGGGCTTGGGGTTGGCTTGATCCTTGAAGTTCTTGTTGCCACCAGCCATGATGAGAGGCCAGACCTCGCCAACAATCTTGATGTTCTTGGGAACCTTGACAGTATCGGTAATGACATAAGCGCCGTGGTCGAAGTAGACGATCTGACCATCTTGGACACTGTTGAAGACAGCCTGAATGGCAGCAGTATCATCGGTCTTGCCATCACCCTTGGCACCCTTGGACTTAACGGAGATGAAGTTGGCAGCGGGGACACTGTTGTATTGAGGCTTGCTCTTGGTGACGACGTTACCCTTGGAGTCGAGAAGAACCTTGGGCTTGGTGACGGGAGTCTGAGTGGCCTGGATAGCTTTACCACTGCCGCCGCTGTAGGCACGACCTTGGACCCAGGATGCAATCTTGGCGTTGCCGGCGAGGATAGTAGCACTAGATCCACCACCCTTGACAGCGACAGGGACAGCAGAGGACATGTCGACGTTGTCAATGATAAGGGTGCCGTTGGTATCGGGCTGGGCGGGGTTGTAGTTGGTCAGGACACCGACTGCAGTGTTGGCAATCTTGCTGTCGGTAAGGAGAATAGAGCCGACGTTCTGAACGTTGCCGCCAGCAGTCATATCAATGCCGACCTTGGCGCCAGAGATGTCGAGACCGTTGAGAGTCCACAACCAGTTCCAGTTCATGTAGACGGCAGTGTTGCAGTTGCGGAAAGTCATGTTTCGGCTGGTGAACTGTTGACTACCAAAGAAACCACCATATCGACCACCAATGAAAGTGAGGTCGGTCATGAAGCCACCGGAGCCGTTGTCGATGAAGATACCTTGCTGTTTGTTGTCGTCGCTAGGGTCCTCAATCATCTGGAAGACGATGTTCTGAAGAGAGGTAGCTTGGGCGACTTGCCAGTGGATACCGGTACCGGAGCTCTTGGGCATACCGGTGAGATCAATCTTGAAGTTGCGGACCTGTCGGAAGAAGTTGTTCTGGTTGGTATGCCAGTTGGAGCCGTCCGAGTTGTAGGGATCGACGTCAATGACAGCCATGCCCTCAAAGTTGGCAGTTGGCTTGAGAACAGGAAGGTTGTTGACATCACCGATCATGTGGGTGTAGTAGTAGGGGAGAATAGGCTTGGAGACAACGTAGGTACCAGCAGGGAAGTAGACGATGGCTGGAGTGGTAGTAGAAGAGTCACAGCCCTTGCCACAGCGGTTGCCATCAGAAAAGGCAGCGTTGATGGCCTCAGTGTCGTCAGAGCTACCATCACCCTTGGCACCGTAGTCCTTCACGTTGCGGAAGATCTTGTAGTCGGCGGAGCCATAGGCAACGACACCTTGACGCTTGATGTCGGACATCCACCAAGAACCAGCAGCAGCGGCAGCCGAGTAAGCAGGGGGCTCGGGAGTGGCAGACTCAGGCGAAGCAGGCGCAGGATAGGCCGGTGCGGCAGTAGAGACAGAGGCCGCGGGAGCAGCGACATCAACCTCAACCTCAATAGCCTGAGGAGCAGCCGAAGCTGGTAGGGTGAAGAGGCGCATGGCCAAGAGGGAGGCCGTGACGATAGTCGAAAGCCCCATGATGACGATGAATAGCCAGCTAAATCGTTGTTTCTGGGGTGTAGCGGTATAGTATTGCTCTAGAGAGTGTGTTGATATTGCAGATGGCTACAAAGGATGAAGTCAGTATGCCTGTATTTTCGTATTATGTTTTGAGAAAATTGGAGGAAACCATACGCAAAAGCAACTTGGGGAAAGCAGTGCGATGTGAAGAGAAAAGAGGAGATCTCAGTATTAAGCTCGAGAAAGCTGTCAACTAAGGTTGGGGTTGGATTGAGTTTTGTGTAGATCGAGGTGAACAAAGGAAGCGAACAATAATCTGCACAATGGTGAAGAGAAGATGAAAAGAGAGGATAGACGAAGGAACAGAAGAGAATAAATAAGGCAGAGAATAACAACAACAATGGCACTGGCACTGGCAGAACGAAAGTGAGTTAAGTGCAGTGTCTGAAGCGAATTGGCAGCCTGACACTGTCGACAGCCGCAAGAGTCCAAGTGAGGCAGGTGATGATATATCTCGGCAGCTTTCGACAGTGGCACCGAAAGGGTGTACAGCCGAGCAGGATCTGTAAACGCTGAGACCACTAGGAATCAATTGTTTACATGATCATGATCAGGATCATGATCCGGCCGGCAATGCTCGAAAGCGGCACTTGAGAGACATGAGGGTTCGCATGTGTTGTTGGTCCCTTGTTCCGCTTGCATATTGAGGCTTGTTCGCCGACAAAACTTACCAGGTGGATAGGCCAAATAAAATAAGACCAAAATCTTAAAAGCCAAGAAACAAGTGTATTCAAGGGAGAGACGGGCGCTGACTTTTGTTCTTTAAAAGGCAGGCAAAACAAAAAGAGAGGGTGGTGATCAAAGATGACGCTGTCCCAGACAAGCAGGAATATGAAGAATAAAAAAGAGAGGCAAGGAGAGACACACGCGATCGCGTGTTCACACGATAAAGACTGACTGTCGTGGTGGAGGGTGTGGGTGTGGTAGCTTTCGACTGACTTGAAATGGAACGGAAGAAAGGGAAGAGTAGACAAGACAGGGTAAGGATAGATATGTATACACGGTTGGGATGATTATATGTGACATGCACTATTGACCCGACTTACCTTATTACTGCCCTGACTAGGTCCAGGAACAGGGATTTCATCGTGGTAACTCTCCTCGGACGCCATCCGCCGTCTCTGCCTCCGAGGACCTGCCATTGGAGTGGAGTTGTCCATCGAATTGTCTGTTCACTCTTCCAAAGGGGGGGCTGAAGCTAGACAAGATTAAAGTGATCGTCATTGGCTATGGTAGCATCACGGACTGTTTCAAACCAGGCCGACCAGGCCAGAACAAAACATGAAACGATAATGATTATGATACAAAGAAGTTCAAGGATGCGTTGGACGAGTATAGGATAGGGTGATGAACGTCGAGTCGAGGCGATGATGCAGGAAAAGAGAACCTGGACCCGACAGGAAAGGGGAACAGAACAAGCTCGTCCAGTTACCGAAGAGAACACCCTTGATCTCTTGACAAAAAGGGAAAGTACCTCTACCGCGACGAAATCAGTCTAGCGCCCTGTTTCACTGGACGACCCCGGACAAGCCAGCGGGTGGCTCACGCTACATCTCCCGGATCAAAAGAATCGGGGCATGATCTAAACAGCGGCAATTCCGTGCCTACGAACTAACCAAAGAGTCTAAGAAGCCATCACAAGTCCAAACCACCAGATCATACATCTCAGGACCATGATTCACTGTAACACCCAAAAGAAAGTGGGTAGGTAGCCTCTCGCTCTCGCTGTAAAGATACCCCGTGGCTACCAGTAACGTAGTATCGACAAACTAGCTTCACATACTCTGATTTCCACTGCACCCATGTCGTCCACCATTCCTACTCCGTACAGAAACTCAATACAAGACGAAACCTACATTCCTCTCCCACTGAAGCATTACGCCATGGTCCGTTTAATTACCAAGACATTCCCACTCCCTCTGCGCCACGGTATAGAATCCCCCTCGCTGTCTCAGTACCCTTCCAAACACGCGCGCGACTACCATCTCTTAAGCGCTTAATCATGTTGCGGCCGAGGTGGCTCCGGTACATGAGGTGATGCTAATTAAAGGGATTTACAGTAGGGGTCTCAGCTATTCCTTGGCTAGATCGATGTAGTGGCGGTTATGAAGCCGTTCAGAGTCAGAACCAAGCATGGAAGTGCTGAAAAGCAAGTTTTGGAGCTATTGATATTGGATTAATGCCATTGATTTTCGCAAATATTGAATGTCGGTGGCTTTGAAGCCATGACAGCCAACAAATCCCCTTGTGGTCCCCTGTTTCAAAACACAGCTCCCCACATCCCGCCACACCATGAAGCGCATTCCAGCCCAATCCACCACCTCACCTCACAATGCATATCACTCCGAGGGTAAGGTAGAGTCGCATTTAAGGTCAACGGTTGCCTGCATGTGGTACAACAATTACTCTAAATCTATACCACCTACCCGATATAGCACAGGATAGTCCCTCAAAGTCAGGTGAACAGCGAACATGCAGATGCAGACATGATATATATTAATTAGTTCAGGGCGCGTGTT
This sequence comes from Fusarium denticulatum, assembly GCA_013396175.1. Classification (NCBI taxonomy): domain Eukaryota; kingdom Fungi; phylum Ascomycota; class Sordariomycetes; order Hypocreales; family Nectriaceae; genus Fusarium; species Fusarium denticulatum. The sequence goes on along the minus strand of JAAOAK010000273.1, from coordinate 34,568 downwards.
TATGCACAATCTGTTCCCTTCACATGATCTACGTTTATCCATCACACGCTATGTGTTTCACTCCCCATCCTTTTTCATCCCGCATTTCGATATCGATGCGCGTTCCCGTGGATCTCGGACTCCCTTGTTTCACGCATCGGCCATGAACCCTGTAACCACTTAAACAAATTAATTCACCGTCCGTCGTGAAACGAAGCACAGAATCAGAGACTCGGAAGATCCCAGGACTCGAAAGCAATAGTTAAGTAAATTCATTTATATAAACTCCAGACGCAGTCTATGTGATCCAGATCGCTCATCAACGCTATTGGCGAGTAATCCTCATGAGCGACAGATCCATCGCCGGATCTCAAATGTGCTCCCTGAGGTTGCACGCATGCACCATGTCCATATCGATCCATGTCCTAGCATGTTCATCCAACATGCCCTAATGCTTGCCTTACATCTTAAAATCAGTCTAGCAAACCCTGCCATGTCATAAAGTCGTAAAGGCCAGTTTAATCGTGTTCGTCTGGCATATTAGTATCCCCCAATCATATTGTTCCGCCGCATGGTCAGGGCTCAGATAAACCCTCCCTCGATCTGCAGAGGCCTGGCACTCTCGATATTCTCAATTCCATCAACATCAGCACCAAAATCCATTATCAGAATCTTGGGGTCCTGTCCTGTGCTGACAATGCGACGGTAATCGCTCTTCGCACTCAAAACCCAGCTTGCGTGCCACTTGGGAAAGTCGAGCAGCTGGTGTCCAGTCTCCATGTCCCACACCTTAATGTCGGTGTCGTAGCTTCCAGAAACCAGTCGGCCGCTCACACTATCTATGTGCAGACTGCGGACCAGGTTCTCGTGGGCGCGCATCTCACGGAGACACTCGCCTGTGTTGGCATCCCAGATGCGGATAACTTTGTCGTTACCAGCAGATGCAATGTATCGGCCATCTTCGGAGAATTGGGAGCAAGCAAGCCCCTTGGTGTGACCCGTGAACTCACGAATATTTTTGCCTGTTTCAATGTTCCACAACTTGACGCGGAAATCTCCCGAACAAGACACGATGGTGTTGCCCCGCATCTGTACTGCGTTAACAGGTCCGCTGTGTCCCCGGAGTTGCTTGATCAAGTCGCCTGTGTGGCGATCCCAGACGCAGATGCTGAAATCTTTGCTGCATGTGACGATATGTTTGTCGTCAAAGGCAAGATCGAGAACAGCTGCGGTGTGGTGTCGAAGTCGGCGAATAGGGCGGTATCCTGCGCGTACGTCGTAAACGATGCAGGTAGAGTCGGAGGATCCAGTGACCAGGATCTCGTCGTCATACTGCAGGCACAGAATAGAGGCCATGTGATGTGTGGGGAATGATGTACTGCGAGGCATAGAGAAGTTTGACTTCTCGTTGTCGGAGGATCCTGAAGCGAAATGAGTAGGGTTGCCATCCTCGTCAATGAGCATGTCGGGTTCGGCGATGATCTCGGGTGGTCCAATGATGAGGGTGCATTCAAGGGTGTGCATATCCCAGACCCGAATCGTCTTGTCGCGGGAACCGGTAATGATTTTGTGCCTTTTCAGGTTAGTAAACCACTTGTAAAAGGACCGAATAACTTACTCGTCGAACTGAAGGCAGTAGATGCTATCCTTGTGTCCATTCAGATAGACAGGTCTGGCCTTGCCAGTCTTCCATCGCTGGCTCAACTCCTGCTTGACGCGGTAAATGTCCTTCCAGTCATTCGCTGGTGAAATAGGAGGAACTCCAAGACCACTTCCAGGCGCAACGGGCTCACTTGTAGCATAAGTGGCAGTAGTCTCACGAAGACAAGACTCACGCCAGATGTGCTGGTTGCTGACAATCTTATTCCAGTTCTTGCAAACCATGCTGGCCTTGGTGAGTGCTGGAGCGTCGAGGTTTGCGAGGACATGAATAGCGAGCTCTGCAGGGAGTCTAGAGATAAAGTCGATCGTGCTAATAGCAGCATTTTGCTCTATCTCAGTCTCACTCTCGGCTCCAGGAAGTGTCACCGTAATTCCGATTCCGCTCTCACGATCGTTACTCTCGTCATTGGTGCTGGGATTCAACCACAAATTGTACAGTCCCTGACGAGCCAGGTATTCATTCTGCATAGCAGCTGAGGCCTTAGCAGCAGCTCCAGAGTTGCTGGGAATGACGGGTGGCTCGCCACGGAAACCGGGAATCGGGAGATGTGAGGAATTCTCGTAGCTGTAGGCGTTCTGATCGTTTTTCAAGTCAAATCCATAGATCGATCGTGAGCGACGAACCGTTGCTTGTCGAAGACGGCTCCAAGTCGAGTGCACATTGTTGTATGAAGTAGTAGGTCTACCAACCTCGGGTTGTTCGACATCTTCAGCAATCGAAGGTCGTCGATGAACCATCCGGTTGATCGACAGTGAAGCGCGGCGAAACATGCCTTTGATCTGCTTGGCACCTGGAGTGTGGAAGTGGTGTTGGTGCTGGGTCTCGTGATGGGCGCTGTTCAGATCGTGGAACTCGTCTTCGGTATCGTCAACAGCGAGATCGTTAAAATGCCGAGAAAGATGCTGAGAATGAGAATGGTCATGACCAAAAGCAAATGATTTAGGACGTCGCCATGGCATAGAAAGGCTCATGCTACGGTTTCGAGGGGGGGCAGCTGGGTGCATGGCGGCTGCTTCAGGGTGGAGAGTGGTGTTCGCAGTCTGGGCAGGCGTCGAGATGCCCAACGGCAAAGATTCGGAGGGAGATTCCAACATGGCCTCTTGAGCAGGAGCCCAGTCGCTGATGGGGAAAATGCGCTTGGTCATAGTCGAGATGGTAGCAAAACTATCGAACTAGAGAAAGGAACGTGTATCAAGTCCAAGCGGGCTGTGCTGGGACTATCGGAGCTGGAAACGCAAATAATCGAACGACGACGTATATGAAGGAATGTCGACTCGACCAAATAGCCGAGCAGTGAAGAACAACGAGCTAAATGAATGCGCTCGTCGCAGGTTTTGACCTCTGTCGTTGTTGTTTACGATCGGGCGGTCGGTATGGTATGGCCTGGTCTGGTCGCAGGGGCGGTCTCAGGCCTTCCTTTAAGTTTCGCGGAACCTGGATTTGCTTTGGGCCCGTTTCTGGCGTTGGGTCGTTCGGTATTGGGTGGCAACGGTACACGAAGCAAACAACTCCAAAAAAAAAAAAAAAAAAAAAGAGACGGAGGTTTCAGAGGGTATTTAGTTTAGTACTCGTTATACGCTCTGTGCTGATCCCAACAGAAAAGCAGAAAAAGAACAACAGAAAAAGGAGTCGAAAAGGAATGGAGATAGATGTGAGGGAGGAAGAGCAGGCTTCTTGAGAAAAAAACCGTTGCGATTAGCAATCCCGGTAAAGTCAACGGAAGACAGGGGGGCTTGAATTTAAAGGGCGAACTGAACTGCCACTGAAGGGACCTGGAAACAGGGGGTCCCTGATTGGGTTCTCACTGTACGTACACAACACAGCACAGCACAGCACAGCAAGACGAGTCAGAAGAACGGGATGATCAGGGGAATAAAAGAAGGAGAGGGTGTCGTCTAGAAAAGGGAAGACACCAAAAGTATCTCTTAACAAAAGCTAGTGCCCCATAGGGCGAGTCACGATACTAAACGACCCTTGGCGGTGATGTAAGGCGACTGGTCCCAAGTCATGCTTAACGCCATCTACAGTACACGATGACATGCACTTGTGAGCTAGCGCTGCCCCAGAAGGAAGTCTTGGAATGCGGGAAGGACAACGATTTCTTGATTTATCGAGCGGAGGTGGATCGTACGGTTCCAGTTTTTCTCGGTGCCCGCGATTCTCTTCTTCCTCGGTCCGGTCTCTGAACAAGCTCATACTACGTCGTTGAAGAAGATGGTTACGGTTATAGAGATTATGACGGTAAAACTCTCTTTGCTTTTTTAATCTGTAGCGGTGAGGTCCCTTGAACACGGTAGCAGTAGCACCTGTCGCTAGCCGCCCCTCCATCAAGCCGTCCTCAGCCAACACTACCGTACCAAACAGGGCGAAAGAAACTCAATAGTGGCGATGCAGACTTTCCGTATTCTTATTCCCGGTGCTGATTCTTTCTCCAAAGAAATCCGCAGCTATTGAGTAATGCAACAATGCCGCAATAATTGTGATTGCAAAGTAGTAGCAATGTTGGGCCGTCATATCAACACCGTTGATCCCTATTGACCAGACCTCCAACGGCCAATGGCTGTGTAACATTGATTCACCACAACAACAGCGTTACTTCCGAGAACCCATGCAACACTCAGTGCGTCCAGACCTTCCAGGGGTCTGGATCAAACACCCCAAACAAGCTAATCCCCCAAAGCAACCCCGGATTTAGCTGGACTCACTGACTGATCTCATCCACAGGGGCTGAAGACCCTGATTCTGCAGTTTCATTAACAGTATTGTCCGTTTACGAGTGGACGGTCCACGGGCTGAAACTGTTTGTGAAAGGATTTGCGTAGATCAGTCCCTGAAACCCGCAGAACGAAAAAATCTGACGGATTGGAGGAAGTGATCGACAAGTCGTTGGGAAGAACTTGAGTTGGGCTTACAATTGGTGAACCGGACATTCCGATACTGGTTCCATGGAACCAGTCAGCCACGGCTGGGAAATGCTCCATTTAGGTTGATCTGGATTTATATGAGCTCAGATTGACTTTACCCTGAAGCTTTAAGTCTTGAAGGTCTAGACCTCGACAATTTGGTCAAAGTGTCCTGAATCTGGACGTCATAGCTACCCTACAGAGCCCCTGCTTAAAGACAGGAATTGCTATCTTCAAGACAAGTGCTATAACTCGTAGATTAGTAGGTCTCATGCTAAAATATCCAATATTGCATCTCAATTCCAGCAATCTTCAACTTTGTCTCAGGATGCAGCCCTTCCAGAGTTTAATGCTGCAGGGCTGTCGTGGGGAGGACAGTGGATCAAGTTTTTCCCGCGTCAAGGATCCATACTGAAGTTTCTGAGAGCTTGTTTCATTATCACCACGTAGCAACTTATTAAAGACACAATCTACCTTCCGTGATCACATCAACTCACCTTCATCATGGCCACTCCAACTCCAAGGCCCTCCCAAGTGGCTTTCCGCATCCATCCCATCTACCGCATCTTCTTCCTCATTCTTGAACCCACCTCCGCCCTCACCGGCGCTTTCTACACCCACTTCCGCCAAGGAACTTACCTGAACCTCCTCCATGCTGCTTCAGCACCAGCAGAGACACCAAAGGCTACATCTGTGGCCATGTCGCAGCTCGCCAATATGTTCTTCTTCTTTGCGCTTAATGAAGCGCTCGTTCTGCGATCTACAGCGGATCTGCGGGTTTGGAGGACGGTCCTGCTTGTACTACTTATTGCGGATCTGGGACACTTGTTTTCGATGAGTGAGCTTGGGTCGAGTATTTACTGGGACGTCATGGCGTGGAATGCTAGTGATTGGGGGAATGTGCCGTTTGTGTATCTTGGTATGACTATGAGAGTGAGCTTTCTGTTGGGAATTGGACTGGGAGAGTCGAGGGCTTTGAAGAAGAAGGATTGGAAGAAGCAGTGAGCTTTTCGGACATTTATAGCGAGGTTCGGTATTTAGGCCTGCGAGATTTCGGTTTGGAGTGTCCGAATTTGTGGTCATGAGGAGGAATGACTTGGATATAACTTGACTACGCCTTGACAAGACATGATAGCAAGGTTTAGAACATATGATGCCCGTATGAAAGGATACCCCCATCAGGACAAATGGAACTATAAAACACATCTCGAGCCACCTCCTCACAGATCGCCAATGCAGCTCCTCTCATGCTACCTCATCCCCCACGATTCTTGGTGGAGGAATTCAGACTCCGGCGGCCCACGATAATCCGAGCTTCATGTCCAGAGTCATGATGGCCCCTCAACCAATGACATGCCCACATCGGCTATCGGCTATCGCATGTCGCCTGTCTGCAATTCGGGCATAGCGTCCCGAAACCCCCAATCTCTCAATGCGACACTTCAATTCCTCCCCCCAAACCGCGTCGCTTACTCGAATCAGATGATCTTTCATGATGGAGGGGTCGTAGTAGGGAAAAAAAAGTGCCCCTCACACGTAACGGATACGGTAGTCAACGCGATGAGGGGTGAGCTCTGAGGTTGTTTCGACGAGTGGGGGTTTCTGGTCGGCTCGTCGTCATGAGATGAGCTTTATAAAGGAAGAGAAGCCCCAATTGACTTGTTCTCAATTGCTTTACTCTCTCTTTCTCGTCATCTCAACACTCATACTTCCATAATCATCATGTCTGTTCCCGACAAGTTCCAGGGCTTTCAGTCCCCCAGCGCCGAGCACTGGACCGACTTCCAGAAGAACTCGTTTGAGCCCCGTCCCTTTGGCGAGTACGATGTCGACATCAAGGTCGAGTGCTGTGGTGTCTGCGCCAGTGATCGTCACACCATCAGCGGCGACTGGGGCGGCTGCCCTTATCCTCTCGCCGTAGGCCATGAGGTTGTTGGCAAGGTTCTCCGTGTTGGTGATAAGGTCACTCTCGCTAAGGTCGGCGACCGTGTCGGTGCTGGTGCCCAGGTTTGGTCGTGTCTTGAGTGCCATCAGTGCAAGAATGACAACGAGACCTACTGTAAGCACCAGATCGACGCCTATGGCGCTGATTACCTCGATACTGGTTTCAAGACCCAGGGTGGTTACTCTTCTCACAGCAGAGTGCATGAGTACTGGTGAGTACACTTGTCCACTCAATTGAGCTCATCGACTTACAATTCATAGGGTCTACCCCATTCCCGAAGCCCTCTCCAGCACCCAAGCTGCCCCCATGCTCTGCGCCGGTATCACCGTCTACAGCCCACTGAAGCGTCTCGGCGCCGGACCCGGCAAGAAGGTCGGTATCGTTGGTATCGGTGGTCTTGGCCACTACGGCGTCATCTTCGCCAAGGCCCTCGGCGCTGAAGTCTGGGCCATCTCGCGTTCACGAGCCAAGGAGGCCGACGCTCGCAAGATGGGTGCCGATGGCTTCCTGGCCACTGGTGAGAAGGACTGGACCAAGGGCCACGAGATGTCCTTCGACATCATCATCAACACTGCCACTTCTTTCGACGGCTTCGCTCTCAGCGAGTACCTCAGCCTGCTCGATGTGCACGGCCACTGGAACTCTGTTGGTCTTCCCGGTGGTGACGGCATCTCCATCCGCAACCAGGACTTCATCACCAACGGTTGCTACATCGGAACATCGCACTTGGGCAGCCGACGCGAGATGCTTGAGATGCTGCAACTCGCTGCTGACAAGGGCCTCAAGTCGTGGATCGAGGAGATTCCTATCTCCAAGGAGGGTCTTCAGCAGGCCATGGAGGCTCTGGAAAAGAGCTCCGTTCGCTACCGATCTTGCATGACCAACTATGAGGAGGCATTTGGTGCTTGAGCGTGTGACATTGTGAAAAAATAAAAAGAGGGAGTTTGTTGGGAGTAGCATTGGGAGTTATGAATGACTTAATGGTGGAGTTGAATGCTCTTGTTGGCGCGCATCAAAGACACCTTGATGGGTCGAAATGACGAATAAGTCTGGTATGATCAGTGTGATCGTGCCTGAATGAAATGATGAATTGAACATGATGAAAGCTATCCATTCATTGTCTCTCTCCGTGATCGGACGCAATTGTGACTTTAGTTCATGAGCTGAATATCGAGTATTTACAAAGCAATGATTTTATAATCAAATGATTCCATTTCTGCTTTCTAATGGACCATCACGTAGCCTCGTTTTGGAGTCTTTGGCCCAAAAGGCTAGACCATTTTCACTTATACTCCCCGCATCGTAACTCATGGGGTTGTGGGGGTCTCCATCTCACCTTTTCACATCACAATGAAGATCCACGAGCTGTGGAGATGAGCTGCAAGCGGGTAGTTTGAGTGATTAACTGTCGGTAAAGAGTACCTGATCTTCAGAGTCATTGTATACGATGCCAAGATGCGGGCTATCATGAACCCGCTGAGTCTCATTCTTACAACCTCCAATTCCCTCTTCACGTCCAAAAATAACGAGGCCGGCACCCATGTCATCAACGCTATCCCTAATTCTGCCACGCCGAATTCTCCTCCGTGTATCTCCTGCGGAGACCGGTGGGTATTACTAGTGACTCACCCCTACCGCTGCATGTCTTCAGCCTTTTTCACGACATGCTGAGAATAATGTGAAATTTTCTAACGAAGTCGCTTTTGAGCCTCGCCAAATCGAGGGATGTGATTAGCAATCTAAAAGATTCGGTGTGCTTAGATGCAGGGAGGAGTCATCGTGGTGGGCTTCGCGGCTTGTTTAAAGATCAAGGTGATCGCCGGTTTTTGGAAGTTGGCGATACCTTCAGACTATACTCTACAGAACAATACTACAAACAATACAATCATATCAAGATTTTACAAAACTTTTGGATATCATCTCCACATTTCTTCACTCTCTATTGACTATCCATCATCGTCAACATCATGTAAGTCCAGCCCCTTTCAACCTTGAGCTCACGACTAACGACACTACAGGGGACAATCATCTGCATCTCCTTCAACTTCATCATCAAGATCTCAGTCTTTAGGTGCAAGAGACCCAACAGCACTCATGGAAATCACACGTCGCTTCAGCCGCTCCTGTAGCAAGGCGGAGATCGCCTCAGTAGGCATCTCCCCTGCTACATCAGCTGTCTTTGCAATCTACACCGCTGCGCAAACCTCTCAATCCTGGATCGACGTCTTTGACATCAAGACTCAAAGCGGATACTCCAAGACAAGCGGCTCGCGCGCTGTCTTCTCACCCAATGGCTCGAAGTTGGCTACTATTAGGGACTGGACCGTTCAGTTTACAGGAGGCTTCGACTTTCACCACTCTAGCACTGTCTTCCTGAGGGACTATGTCAGTGGAAAGACGGCTTGCGAACTCAAGGAGGCTAAGGGTGAGCCAATAGCTTGGAGCCGTGATGGGAGACTCATCGCAGTCGGTGAAATGAGGAATCGCATCGGAGTTTGGGATGTGAAGAACGGGGTCAGAGTCGGAAAGGTCCTAAGCCACATCGATGCAGTTACTCACGCTGCTTTCCTCCCCGATCAGAGCCTCGTCACCATCTCACGCGATGGAACGCTGCGCATCACCAACACCAAGACTTGCAAGACAATTCGCCGTCTTGAGATCGATGGCTCAAACAACCCCCGCGCTCTAGCAGTCAGTCCCGATGGTCGACGCATCGTCTCAGTCTGGGGAACAAGCGTCCACATCTGGATCCCTTCCGCCAACGACCTGACGTCCTACAACCTCAACGCGGTGCGACCCTGTGAGGGATGGCCCCTTGCGATCTCACCCGATTGCCGATACATGCTCTGCAGAACTGAAGATGGCTTCGACATCATGGATGTTGCGACGGGAACGATTGTGTACGATGAGACTACGGAGGAGATGGTAATGTCTGGGGCTTTTGATGAGGATGCTAAGGTTTTGGTTCTTGGAAGGATAGATGGCGTTGTTGAGGTTCGGGATGTTTTTGACAGGAGGTGAAAAGTTGTGATACCCTAGAATGATCAGATTGCAAACGAGCTGGAGAGATGTGCTTTTGACAGGATGGGCGTTTGTTTAACATGGATGTATAGGAATTGTTACTTTTTCTCGGATATTCAACATCGTTGATTGTAAGAGCATATGCCAGGTTCTCAACAGCAAGTATTTACATACTCAAAATTAATTACTTCAATTATCTAAATACATGATCGGTGGACGCGGTGGCGAGATAGCCTCCGTTTTGACTTTTGAAATCCCTCAAGCTGAATGGATCCAGGGGTAACAGAGTTAAGAGCCGCCACATCAGTGTTCTGAGACAGGTATTTTGCAGAGTTTAACAGTAATCGGCAAATCAGGAGATCACATCAAGTGATACAGTTACGAGCCGTAGAATACAGTTGGTCACATAGATAGTCTTTCACCAAATCACACGCAGACTCACATCAACAACACTTAATCTTGTATCAAAGCTTGTTCATTCTGCCTATAAAGTCTCGTCTCGAGTCCTCCCACGGTCCCTCCACAGTCCTTCCTCTTCATACTCATCCTGACTTGTATCAAGCATCCATCAACAACTCCAATGACCAGCACCACTTGAACTATAGCCTTACAAGAGGACGCAGGAAAGCTCAACCCGTCAGTTACACGCAACAAAAGACCTGGCCACCAGGAATTTCGCGTTTAGCAAAAGCTTTGCAGGTTCTCTAGCCATTCATCATATTACCAGCCAAAGTTTCGACATCTTTTCTGGCTTACCGGGGGCGTCAGCCAGGGATACATATATTTCATCCTTGATTTATCTAATTGAAATATCGAAGAAACGAAACCGAGGCATATCCGATATAGCCCGTCATGTGGGAAAACCCAACACTCCCGACAGAGATCTTGTATCAGATTTTCGAGCATTTCTGTCTACATTGTCAGGATAAACATTCCGTCTCCCACGAACAGATCATATCCAATAAGAAAGATAAGAAGCGCCCAGCTCTCATCAACCTTAGCAGGACATGCAAGAGCTGGGGATGTGTTGCTCAGAACATTCTTCATCACTACTTCAAACATTCAGATGATCGGCAGCAGATTCTTTTCTGCAGGACAATTTGCGAGAATCCACAATTTGGCCAGCAGTTGCAAGTGGCCATCCTCGGGCCAAACGCAGGCGTCAACCGGGAGGTATTTTACCAGCCTTGGTTTAAGGAATCCATGGCTAGGTATATGTGCTTGTTTGGGCTAGAGCCGCTCTACTTGCAGAGCTCTGTTACCCCATGGGGAGATTTTATCGCACCGATTATTCTACTTCGGGCAACCAACCTCAAGCATCTCGTCGTTCACGGCTGTTTAAGTCCGATGATCTTCCAAAGATTCCGTATGGAAGCCGTCATGCGGAACAAAGCTCTGACTCAGAAGCTCGAGTCTCTTTCGGTCGGGCAGCAGGAAATATCCTCCATCTGGGATCTGGGACCACAGGTTCAAACATATCTACATACTTTAGGGGAACTTCTCATAATGCTGGACAACCTCCAGACGCTTTCCATATCTCGACCTGACTTTGAAAGTCTCCCAGAGAAACTCCCACTTCAGAAGCTGCGCAGGCTTCGGATTGGTAATGCGTACCTGTCGAAGAGCGGGCTGCAGAGACTCATCAACAACACAGGAAAACTGGAAGAGTTCGTTTATAGGGAAGTTGAAGACACGGGTTGGTCACAAACCACCAGCCCTGTTACATCCCAGGAGATCTTTGAGATGCTTTTACCCATGAAAGATACACTCAAGAGAGTTGTCCTGAGGATGTACAGCTCAGAGCGGCCACCTACTGCCATGGCTCAGCTAGTCAAGCTGCAACAGTTACGAGTTAACGCAGGAGTATTGTGCGATATCTCCACGATGAGACGCAACACCCTAGACCTTGCAAAAGATGCCCTGATCGATGTGTTCCCACCGAACCTACAGACGCTATGCCTTGATCACAGCCACACGGACGCACCTCGATATCGAGAGGCTTTGGGGTCTTACATATCGTCTACCTACAGAGGCTCTGCCCAGGAGCAAAAGCTAAGAGAGGTGATTATACATTTTATAGACAAAGCCTATCCAAATCCAGCACCGTGGGCAATGCCTGTTGTATGGCCAACGAACGCAGAAGAAGAGGAAGCACTCCGCAGAGAATGTGGTTCATTATGGCTAGAAAACGGGTGTATAACTACCACGGTAGCACCGTTTTCATGGTATAGCTGCGACGAGGTCGGTGAAAACACAATGTTGCCGCACTTTTCTATGTAGAGATGCTCTTTTTAGTCCAATAGAACTTGGAAATTTAGAGCTTCATACCCGTTGGTGATGGACCTTTTATGTCTCCAGTAGATTACCCCGTCTGCGGACTATAGAAGGTCTCAAATCTCTGCCGAGCAAGTTATCCCAGCCCAGTCTTGTCAAATAGATCATTCCATCCCGCCAATACCATCTTATATCCCAGCGCGGTACACCAAACTGTGATAAGGTTAGGGTTGTAAAAGAGGCTTCAGCCCCCAGGGCACAAAGATAAAGGACATCGATACACACAGGCAAAATACTCCTTACACTCACTTCTTAATACGTCTTACATTAGGTAACATCAGGCGGCTTCATCACAGCAAACACAAAACGCTCAGCAACAATGACAGCTACAGGAGTACACCAGACACTATGAACCTCCAGAACTTGCCTCCCGAGATCATATACCTAATTTGTGAAGCGTTTTGCCCACACTGTCCTATCAGAGGACCAAAGGCTCTGAGTCTAGGGCTTGAGGCAGCCGAATTTTGGCGCAGACGAGACACACTCTTGAGCCTCTGCTTACTCTGCAAAAGCTGGGCTGATATAGCACAACGGATACTCTTCCATATACATGGCTATGAACATGAGAAGGCCCAGGCCGGATTTTGCAGGACTATTTGCGAACGGCCAGAACTGGGTCGCTCAGTCCGATGGTCCATCCTAAACCAAATCTCTCGGCTAGATTGGGACCTCGAAAAGGATGATGATTCTTGGCTGTTTAAGGCCTTGGAAAAATTCTCCAACATTCTGAATCTTCCCCCGACGCCCTACAACCTCAGTATAGGAGCGAGGTTATCATTTATTGTACCACTCATATTGCTTCAAGTTCCAAATGCAACGTACCTTAATATGCATACCCAAGGTCTCGACCATCTGATGCAGCAATTCAGGAAGCCATATAGCAGTCATCTCCATGCTTTTCCTCAAAATATTGTCAAGATCACCATGCTACGAGGACCGAACTCTCACGCAGGTCCAATCGATCTCTCAGACACAGCTGGTGGTGGATTCTTGTCAAATATTCCAAGTGCTAAGAAACTTTCACTCGGAGACCCAATTCGCCAAACGATCAAGAGTTCTTTACAGCTCCACAATGTACGCGATCTTCATCTGTCGGACGTGTGTTTGGGCCGGGAAGAACTACGACTGTTAGTGTCGGCCACGGGGCCCCTTGAAATATTCAGGTACCGCGGAAGAATTGCAGACGAACCGAATCCAGCCACAGGTCAAGATATATGCCAAGTCTTGATGATGAAGAAGGATACTTTGGCAAAAGCGACAATATTGACTCCTTACAACGCTCGCCGTTTTACAGCAGCCAGAAACCTTGAGAATATTACTTGGCTAAGCATCGCAGTTCGGTCGATATGGACGCCGACAAGAAGCGAGTTGACACTACACGAGCAGGCATGGATGGCTGTATTCCCCCCAAATCTCTCAACCATAATCCTGTATATTTGGACTGGAGGAATAGAGGGGGTATCTAACGCACTCACTACATATATTCTATCTAAATGCCCCGACAGCCCTGAGGACCAAGTGCTGAAATATGTCGAAATCAATATCAATCTAGGTCATTGTCCGGAAGGGCCAAATCTGCCGTCACCCCCAGACTATCCTACTTGTGAGAAGTTAAAACAGAAATGCGCTTTATTTCTTGAGAGGGGAGAGATGATAGTTACCTACTACTATAGAGATTGATGCTGGTTCACGGGACCTTGCGGTGTTCAGTTAGACATAGGGTTGTGTAGCACATATAGTGTAGGCCAGTAGACCATGAGAGCTTCCAACAACAGCTCAGTCTAATTAAAAACAAGCATTTTGACCTTGAGTCTACTTAACTTCACTTATCACCTGTGATGCCATTATGAATGTTACCGCTTAGCAAAAGCATTTATACACCTCTAGAGACAGTCATAAGAACATCTAACTTTACAGCTAAAACAAATCCTTTATGCCTCAGAAAAGGCAAAGAGTACATTTCAAGTTGTTCCAATTTGTCTCTTTACTCTTATGTCGGGGCTGAAGCCTCTTTTAACCTCAAAAACCTCCACAGCTTCTAGCAAAAGGGCAACAATCTACTAACCTGTAAATATGAAAGTATGGCTTATAGCTAGATAGCTATTATGCTATCAACATTATTTGAGAATGAAGGGGAAAGATAACCACAATGCAAACAGCTTGCTGGCGGGTGATCGACGGCCAGTTCATAGAGGAAGCCTACGCCGGCAGTGCTTCATGACGACAATCAGCGCATGTTGATCACAGGCGGTGCACCACGGCGGTGATACAAGAAGAGACTTGAGTGAGAAACAGTGTATGGCCTAGAGGAACCGTTCGCAACTTCTAGTCATTCAGCTTATCTTTGGACTATAAGAGGCCCCGGTTCCCTCCCGCTTACAACCTCGCTCAACTCAAGCTCTCAAAACTCACAAGACCGTCCACTATCATATCTCGGGAAGCAATCATGAAGAAAATGCTCATCCAGAACCTCCAACGGGAGATTATATATCTCATCTGCGAAAGCATATGCCCTCATTGCCAAAACCTTCATAGGGATTGGCCGGCCCTAGGCCGTTCGGCACACCCTCCTGCGGCCATAGAACGCCGCCAGACAATCTTCAATCTCTCACTCATCTGCAAGAGGTGGGGATATATCGCGCAGAAGGTGCTGCATCACCATTTCGGCTACTTCGAAACTCATCCAAAAGCAGAGTTCCTATTCTGCAGGACTCTTTCTGGGAATCCGGAGCTTGGAAAGCAGGTGAAAATGGCTCGAATAAGACAAATATCTGTATACGACTGGAGTCTTGATGAAGAATGGCTCGCAAAGTCGTTGAACAAGTTCTCAGGAACTCTCGACTTTCCGGAAACGTCCTCTGTGCCAGAAATCTCGAAACGGGGAGAATTCATTGCCCCCCTTATTTTGCTCCATGTCCCTACCCTCAATAAGCTTTCGATGCAGAACGGACACTTGAATAAGACCATGAGAAAGTTCCGTACGCTCTTTGTAGGGAGACAATGCGTTATCCCTCGAAGTATTACCACTCTACATGTCGAGCCGCTAAAGAACAGTGGAAGTTACACCGAAGGATCCCTAGATCTATCCGAGGCCTGTATGGTAGGACTCTTGACGGCTAGTCCAGGAGTCCGCGACATGAGTTTATTCAACCCAAATCCACAGTCACTTCGAAGCCGGCTGAATTTGTCCAACTTAAGAACTCTGATCTTGTATGCTGATTTTAGTCGGGAAGAACTCCGACCGATCCTTTCATCTATAGGGCCACTGGAGAAATTTACTTATTATGGCCATTATCGCTCTTATCATAATGGCGCCACCCTCCAGGATATATGCGAACTTCTGAGACCTAAGAAGCATAGCTTGACAAGGTTACATTTGGAGACTTCAGAAGAATCTCAGCACTTCACAGCAGCCAAGAGCCTCATCAATGTGAAAGATATGCGATTCGTCTTCAGAGATTTCTGGAGTCCAACAGACGCAGAGCCAATCATGGAGGAACACGCCTTACTAGACGTGTTCCCACCGAATCTCTACGTACTACAGCTCGATATCTCGGAGAATACGATCCTAGGAGTCCTGGACGCTCTGGCTAAATATATCTTATCGACTTTTCGAGATCAGTCAGCGGAACAAAAGCTACGATATGTCGTTATACGGGTTTTAACAAGCATTGACATAGAGTCCTCAGAATTCCCAATGGCTATAAACAGATCGGTTTGGGAGAAAATCAAGCAAAAATGCCGATCTTTCCTAAGAAACGGGAGGATAACCATGTTGGTCATGTGTCGGAGGACCAGGCGTGTAAGGATTGTCTCTGATGAGGTTGACTCTCACTAAGATATCTGACCCATTTTCTGATCCATCAGATATGAAATGCCGTCTTGGTGTGTTACTAATCCCGAACCTAAGAAACACTGAGAGTTAGCTATGATGGTAGCTAAGAATTTAGAATTGCTTGATAGTGAAGAGCATATACTAGAATTTGGTCATCATGTGACGGTCACTTCTCCTGAGAGACACTGTATTGAGGAGCAGTCTTGACACTCTTAAGGTATATTTATGTGAATAAATATGCGGAGCACTCTAAGCCATTAATTGTACTGTTCAGGATAAATGGCCCTGACTTGTAGCCGCTTGCCTTGCATCCCGACGGGTGAGTACCCCTTGGATCTCGGACGGCGAGTCGACTATCGAGAGTCTAGGTCTCTATTCTCAGAATGCCACTAATGTATGTAGGAACAGTCATACTGACGACCCTAAAGGAAATCAGTTCAGTCGCAAGTGACCTACTGCCAAGTGAATGACTGCTGAAAGGCGAGGAAGACCATGTTAACAGTTGCCAACGACAGCGAATGATACTCCATTTCAACACAGCACTTTAGCTGAATCACTCAGCCAATGTAACAAAATCACAGACTCAACATCTAGTAGTGATCGACTGTACTGAGTCAGAGTACATTTACCAGTGACGCTGCCTGGGCTGTCTTCACTATAAAGCGTCCAAATTCCAGGACATATACCAAATCTACAGGTTATTTATCTTAAAACTCATATTTCCTAAAGGCTACACCATCGATCTTCAGAACCTTGACGCGGCCCTTATATACATTACTTGCGAGAACTTTTGTCTTCATTGCTACGAAGGGCCTGGAGATCTCCAGAACTTCCCCAGTGTGTCCGCCGCACAAGACGCCGATGCCAAAACACTTCGATACACCCTCTTTAGCCTCTCTACAGTATGTAGGAGCTGGGGTTATATAGCACAGAAAACCCTCCACCACCACTTTGGGTTTTCTGAAATAACGCCTCTAGCTGAGGTTCTGTTCTGTAGGACGCTCTCCGAGAACCCAGAACTAGCCAAGCAAGTCAAACAAGCTTTTCTAAGATGTATCTACCCGGACGACATACGCGCTGAGGAAGACTGGCTGGTCAAACCCCTGAACAGATTTTCCGGTATTCTCGGTCTCCCAGGGGCAGAACCCATCATCACAGGATGGGAACGGTTTATCGGGGCACTTGTCCTTCTTCAAACACCTAACCTCGAATATCCCGAAACAATAGCTGAAGATCTATCCCAGATACTCGACAAGTTCAGCAAGCCTCTTTCAATCCATGAAAAGGGCTTCCCTCAGCGTTTGAAGAGCCTGGACATTAGAAACAAGACTGTATTTTTAAGTCCCCTCGATCTGTCCGAAGGTTCTATTGGTGGATTCATTGCAGCACTTCCAGGCCTTCAAAGTCTAATAGTTGTGAATCCGAATCGTCGAACACTACGAGATCCACTACATTTTCGTAATGTTCGTCATATTGCCCTTCGGAGCACGATACTAAGACAAGAAGACCTTCGACTCCTGATTTCTGCAACAGGACCATTAGAGTCCTTTCTGTACGTCGGTGCCTATTGCTACGGAGCTGAATTTTGTTCCATCCAAGATATTTGCGAAATCCTGGCACTCAGAAAGAACACCCTGAAAGCACTTATTGCAGTGGCAGCTCAAGCAGCATATGAATTCACGACAGGAGCACGACTTCTCAACGTTCGGTATATGCGCATGGCCCTGGAGGACATCTGGCTGCCTGGGATTGGTGACGAGATCAGAAACGATCAGATACTAGCGAGAGGCTTGCCGCCGTGCCTCGAAAATGTCCATTTCGACGCCGCGGAGAACATACTGAAGGAATTTTTGGATGCCGTAATCACCTACATTCAGTCGAGCTATCGAAAAGATCCCAGTGATCAAGTTCTCAAGGTCGTGCATATTGTGGTCTACATGGACTCTGACCGGGAAACGATGGAGCAGTCTCCCGACTCCATACACAATTCAGCCGTAAAGCTGATCCAGGAGAAATGCGGAGACTTTCTGAAACATGGTAAGGTAGTCCTTCGGGCTTTCTGGGGCGATGGCCAGGATGAGGACGGTGGCGATTTATAGATTGCGAGTGGTGGGTGTCAACTTATAATGTTTGAATGATGCTGGTAAAATGTAGTAATATTGGTAGCCACAAGAATATCTGAGAGTATCTTAGTATTGACCAACCAAGTTTCGACTTCAAGTTGTATATCAATGGCAATAGCCCCTATCATATAGACAGGATTATGTGAATCGTCATTGTCCGCAAAATGCCAGCTATTAGAGCGCTTGTCTCATAGGGAGTAGCTGTGAACTCCAAAAAGGGATGATTGTATTGCACGTGTTTGTAGTATAAACCGATGAAATGGTCGACTTGGCAAAGTGTAATGAACCCATGAGGTGTCTGAGTGAAGCATGCGATTTGTGCCATAAACAGCGATGGAACGATACAAGCTGAGACATCGGTACCTAACTAATGAATGATGGCCTACAAATTGCCTTCCAGACGCTGACTCAAAGACATCAATATACTAGATCTATCAACCCAATTACCGTTCAAGCCTTTCCAGGAAGTCCAAGAGAACCTCCCGAAACTTCTGCGGCTCATCAGTAGCAGGATTATGAGCTGATTTCTCAAAAACAACAAGCTCACTGCCCTGAATACAGCTCTGGATCATCTCAGACTCTTCAACGGGACAAATGATGTCAAGTCTTCCAACAACCACCAAGGTCGGAACCTTGATCTCAATCAACCTGGACCTCACATCGAAACGAGGCTGTGACCAGGAAAACGCAGCGTTGTGAACCTCCCAGCGAAGTTCGGCACTCGCACCTTCAAATGATTCAGGCTCCAATTTACTCTCAGCGGTGTAGATGGAGACAATCTCGGCCATGGCTTGTTCTGCATCTTCCTGACTTTCTACATTGCCGGTCCAGAGTCTTACTTGGCGCATAGGATCGGGATTGATGCGGTCGGATAGGAGAATGTTTGCTAGGGCACGGTGTGTGCCTTGGAGGCCACATTCCCAGGTGTTACAAAGGATCAAGGCCAGTAGACGGTTCGGATAGTTGAGGGCGTAGTTCAGCGCAAGGAAGCCACCGTAAGATCCTCCAGCAAGGATGAACTTTTCGTCTCCTGCCCAGGCTCTAAAGATGATATTAACCAGGATTCATAGGATGAACGCTCAGCGGTCACTTACCTGAGCTCTTCAAGATCCGACACCCACTGCTCATCGGTGAAAGGCCCCTTGACCTCACTATCTCCACTGCCTCGAAGATCATACACGAGAACGCGGAACCTGTCTGCGAGAAACTTGAAGTCCTCTTTTATGCCTGTATGTGATGAGAGACCTGGAGCGCCATGGAGAGAGATTATCAGGGGCTTCGACTTGTTCTCGGCTCCGAGGAGGCAGCCGTTGAGCTTGACTCCGTCGCTGAGTTGAACTTGGGTGTAAAGTTCTGACATTGTATTTGACGTATAAAAGGTTAGATGATGTTTCACTGTCTTGCTTAAACTTTTGATTTTATTCGTGTACACTGTGGGAGACTTTATATAGTCATCTCGTTGATTGGGCTCTTTCGGTGTTAATCGTCACTTATACCATCATGGCTTCAGCATCGCTGAGCGACGTGGAGTGTTACATAATCTCCGACCGCCAACGTAACGTTGAAACCTGATATTCCCCGGCATTGAATCCAAAGATGACATATGTAGCTATTTTCCCTTATCTAGAGCTCGTTTTGTGGTTTGATCAAGCTTACTAAACTCCGATGAGGTGCATAACATGACCCAGTCGTCGCTGAGCGAGGTACCGGATTTCCTAATCAGGTAATTTTCGTAAAGCGAACGACGATTTGCTTGGCGGTATCACGATTTCTCCAGAAATTGGTAGAAAATATGGCGGCTGTGTTAATTATACCGAGAAGCATGCTTTGAAGTATATAGTGTATCGTTATTTCCGCCTTTTATCTGGTTCTCACACTTGTGCAAAAATGTCGACAGAATCGGATGCTGAGAAGCAACAGCCAGGCATCCCGATCCCTTGGGAACAAGATTCTGAGAACCCCCAGAACTGGAACACATGGAGGAAAGCACTAAACTTGGGGATTGTGTCTATCTTGGGTTTTATCACGTAAGTCCTCTCCAACATCAAATAACTCTATCATCTCACAGGTCAATATTAGTCCGTTGGAATCCTCCGTCATCGTCCCAGGCGTTCCTCTCCTAAAACAAGACTTCCACGAAACTCGACCACCCGTGACATCTCTCATCGTCTCAATCTTTGTTCTAGGCTTCGCGTTCGGGCCTGTGCTTCTGTCACCACTGTCAGAGCTTCATGGTCGTCGACTAATGCTCAATATTTGTAATGTTGTCACGCTTGGGTTTTCGATCGGCAGTGCTCTTGCGCCAAATATCGCTACGTTTATTGTATTTCGGTTTATTGCTGGGAGCTTTGGCGCTGGGCCGATGAATATTGGTGGTGGCAGTATTGCAGATCAGGTCGAGCTTCTGAAAAGAGGCTTTGTGATGTCGATATTCTTCACTGGTTATTTCTTGGGTCCTGTCATCGGGTATGCTTAAGTACTTTCCCTATCGAACATCGAGGCATTAACCAGTCTAATAGACCTATAATAGGCGGCTTCGTTGCCAAGGACCTCGGATGGAGATGGGTGTTCTGGATCATGGCCATCTTTGTAAGTGCAATCTCATGTTCAACGCTCAGTGCTAACTATTGGCATTTAGAAAGGAGTCCTCACGATCGTGACCTTCTTCTTCCTCACCGAATCCCACCACCCCACGATCCAGCGAAAACGAGTCAAGGACACAGACATGATTCCTAATAAAGAAGCACCGAAAGTTAGCCAAGTACTATTACGAGCGCTAACGAGACCCATGAGAATGCTTATCCGTAGCCCTATCGTCACAGGCCTCTCCCTATATCTCGCGCTGATATATGGCTACCTGTATCTTCTCTTTACCACTTTCTCCACGGTGTTCACAGAGCAGTACGGGTTTGGCATTGATATCCTTGGACTTGCTTTCCTTGGAGTGGGAATCGGCTGCATTGTTGCATTGGTGGTTCTCTCCTGGCTGAGTGACTGGCTTCAAGACCGCCTCACCAACAGATACGGAGCGTCTAAGCCTGAGTAAGTATGGCTGTAAAAATAACGAACAGCACTAACCGTTTAGATATCGGTTGCTTCCTATTATCCTTGGAATACCACTTCTTCCCATTGGGCTTTTCGTCTACGGCTGGACAGCAGAGTATGAGGTTCACTGGATAGTTCCTATCATCTTCACGGGATTCTCAGGGGCCGGACTGATATTCTCATTCGTACGAGATAATTCCTTTTCGGTATTCTCTCACTAACACGCAGTAGCTCCCCACTCAGATATACATGATCGATGCTTTCACAGCTTATGCGGCTAGCGCTCTGGCTGCTACAAGTGTCATACGTAGCATAGTCGGTGGGTGTCTCCCAATCGCCGGACTATCGCTGTACTCGGCTCTTGGTTATGGATGGGCAAGTTCTCCATGACTGTACCTCGTCTGATACTGACAAGTCTTCCTAGGGAAACTCCCTTCTTGGCTTCATCGCCATCCTAGTATCGATCGCACCTCTTCTGTTCTGGCGCTACGGTGAAAAACTGCGCAAGAAGTACGATGTCCAGTTTGATTAGGGATTCCTTAAAAACTCAAAACTTTCTGTTGTCCTGTTGTCAGAGCGGCGTGTTTGGACTGGTGCACCAGTAGAAGATAGACTAAAGGGTCACTACTCGAAGAGTTCCCCCTGGCTAGATTCGCTTGATGTAGTCCAACTATTGCGAAGAATGACGTTAATGCCTATCAAGCCCCTCTTGTCTTTGTTCATATGTCATGGTCCCAGCAGCTTCTTGGCCCAATCGTCCTTCTCCAACAAACCCCTTACGTATTCAAGAGTTCTCCGGAGGTTCTCTGACATATCCAACAACCACTTCACATTTAGCTTACCTGTATCACTCAAATCTAATGTCCCAGCTATAGACCTCTCTTGAAACCCCGTGGCGCTCTCATGATCAGCATCCACCGAGATTATGACATCTCTCGTTGCCTGTCTAACCATCAACTGCTTTATCGCAATATCATCCTGTTTGGAGGCTTGAAAGCCCCCCAACGTAGTATTCGACATATCGTCCCTGAGATATGCTCTTGGGTCCTCTGCAAGTTCACTGAGAAGGCTAACCTGCCGTTGATGAAGCATGACGAGATTAATGTAGCGGAGACAACCGGTGTCACAATTCTGACAGGCAAGGTACTGTGCAGACTTGTGGAAGACGCTCTGAAATAATGATAAGATCTCGTCGAGTGGCGTCTGCCCGGGATTCTTCGTTATAGTATCCACGATGCCGCTCATGTCGTGTATGTCTGCGTAGCATGTTTTGGGACACTTTGATATTGGCTTGAGACAAAAGGATGGAGGCTGAGAGTTCAGAGCATCCACTATTTCTGTCAGGGATGGAGAGTTTGCACTGCCTGAAGTTCCCGAGATGGCTCCTGCATCTTGCCCTGGAAGAGTTTGATCAAACCCCAGCACGTCATTGAACAACTATCTAAGTCAGTCTGCCTGTTTCAGGTCTTGTTGGTAGAATACCTACATTAGGATCTATATTCTGAGGCTCGACTATTGGTGCATTCTCCAAGTTGAATGCTTCCATGTCAAAACTTGATGGAGTAATCTCCAGGGAAGGCAACTCGTTTGATACTGATAACACATTGCTTATACATGCCCGTTTCTTCCCACGTCGTTGATAAAGGCTGTAAACGCATGGTGATCTAAGGGATGAAGCACATCGTCGACAAGGAACACCTCCTGAACACTTAACACGCGACTTTCGACATCTATCACAAGATGTGTTGTATTTTCTTCCCTGCGTTGGAGGGCTTTTATTCGCAGAGCTATTGGTAGGGGTCGAGCGAGTGTTCCATCGGGTGGTGTACCTCTCTGGTATTCTGTTAGAAGGGGTCATAGCAGAAGCTGAGAATTGAAAGCTTTATTCAACGAGTAACCTTTTATTATTGAGAAGGGATTCTTTGAGTGGATGAGAAGTTGTTGGACGGATTTGTCATCACATAAGACGATGGATCCTGGTCCAAACAATGGGTATCATCACATAACGTTACATGGGCGTAAGACCAAGGCAAGATGTTGACCTTCAAACCCAACTTCAGCAAAATGGCTAAGTATCAATTTTAATACTTTGATGGAATTAGTATACTCAAGTTGCAGTGACTCGATAACTTTATTAGTGTGGTATGTGAACAGAAGAGCCTGGGCACTCTGACTGCAAGGTTATATCGGGTAAAAGCAATCCCTTGGCTCAGCAAGAGTTAGCGGTTAAATCCAAAGCTGACATTCTTTCAACTTAAACTCTTATAATTGATATGCACCTCAAGCGAACGAAATTAAAAACAGCCACAACAGCACCCAAGCCATGTCGACATCTCCCAAAAAGAAACAAATCTCTGCTCAATATCTCGAAGCCGACAAAAGATGGACAGAGAGTCTGATGCTTGCCCAAAGCCCTTTCTGGGTCATCGCCGTGGCATTCGTTATGCTGAGTGGTGTCATTAACACCTGGAACGACGTTGATTATATGCTCTTCTCTATCACCGTTGCCTTGCCCTCTATACTTCTTCCAGCACTCTTATCAAAACCCGGTGGTCGTCCATGGTACCGCAGATACTGGGTGAAACTCAATCTCTGGGTATCAATCATAGTCTTCATGGGAACATACTTCATCTCTCACTACTTCTTCGATCTCATGGGTATGCGCTACATGTTCAACAACAAAGTAAATTTCAGCTCCGCTGTTGCTGGTCGAACGGGCGGTGAAGTTCCTTTATTCTTGTATCCGCTTACTCATGCATACTTTATGAGTTACTTCACTTTCTTGTTAGTTGCAGAGCGCAAGATTGTTCGTCGACTACAACCTGGGCGTATTGGACGTGTCTTTGTGGTGCTAGCTCTTTCATACCTCGTTGCACTCGGAGAAACATTCTTCATGGCGAGTCCTCTCCTCTCAGACGTCTTCCTCTATGAGAAGAGAGATCGTATGATGAAAGTAGGAACTTTTGGGTACATGATCTTCTTCGTCACTGGCTTGCCTATGCTCGGACGCGTCGATAGCCATGGCGAAGATTGGCCCCTTAGCAGAGTAGTCACGGAAGCTCTTGCTGCATTCACGTGTATACTGCTGTTATTTGAGCTTTGGGCAAAGATAATTGGGCCTCTTTGACGGAGTTTTCGTTAGTTGAGATGTTAGACAACCTGAAATCCGGGGCAATATGGGGGATTGCGGGGTGAGATCGGGGAAGTGGAGGAGTCGGTTCGACCAACGGACAGGGATTTATTACCAACGGACTTCGGTTCGCATTATACGAAAATCTGCAATTGAGTTTCATCCTCCGGAATTAGAGTTGATGGGTAAAATCTCATCCAATCTAACCATAGATTGCTAGCCAAAACCGTATTCATTATGTTCAACCTGTTGATGGTATACTCGGTTTGGTCTAGCTTCGACAGCTCTCGGTTCAAGATGATTAGGAAGTGAGTTTGGGCATCTAGATACTAGCCGAGACAAGGCCAGTTTATTGCAATTTGGTGAATGTGTTACAATCTATCTAATAGCCAAAGGACCAGAACCGCGGATATCACTGAAGTGACGCAGTATTAGTACCCCACGCTACCACGGCCCAGGAACCGAAAAATATGTTTCCGAACCGATTCCCCGGAACGGGAGCGTGGGGGAACAAACTCCATCTAACTCAGTCCAGACTCCCCGATCAACGGACCTATTTACTAAGAACCACTAGCCAAGCCCTCCAATCTCTCACTTCATAAAGAGCCTCAATGAGCCTCAGTCTCAGCCTCTAAGCCAACCTCAACTTCACCATGGCCGAGAAGTCAGATTTCCCAGATCTCGCAACCATCGCCTCAGCAGATCACATCGAGGACGAGAAAAAGGCACACACAGCTCACGATGGCGGTCACATTGAGGGAAACGCTCTTCTTGTTAACAGACAGGGCGAGATTCGAAAGATTCCCGTGCCGTCGTCGGATCCTAATGATCCTTTAAATTTTAAGCCATGGGAGAAATATGGCCTTGTCTTTTGCTGCTGTTGGTTCTCGGTTATGGGACTTTCAGTTGCTTCAGGACTGGGAGCTATTTTGAATGTCTTCTTTGAGATGTATATACCCAAGGGGTTTAGTTCGGATCAGGTTGTGTTGCTTATTACACTACCAACCTTGTTCATCGGACTTGGTATGTTTAGCTTACAGCTGTTTTTGAGAGTCACTAACAAGGTTAGGAAACTACATCATCCTCCCTTTGTCGCTTGCTTATGGCCGTCGACCCATCTTCCTCATCTCCGTGGTCGTTCTCCTCGCCGCCAGCATCGCAGCAGCCACTCAAAACAGCTACCATGGCCATCTCGCCTCCCGCATTCTTCAGGGTATCGCAACAGGCGCTTCCGAGTCTCTTCTTCCCCTTATGCTCACAGAAGTAACATTCCTCCATGAACGAGCCTTCATCTTTGGACTCTACTGGATGGTTCAAAACGCTATTTCATCCTCTCTCAACCTAGCATCGTCGTACATCAACGCTGATCTCGGTTGGAGGTGGTACTACTGGGTGTTTACCATCACTGTGGGGGTCGGTTTGATCATTGCTTTCTTGCTTGGCTTTGAGACACAATTCAGTCGTCCTGCTGCCTCGCTTGATGGTCAACTTGTCATCACTGATGAGTTTGGAGTCACAAAGGTCATTCCTGATTCTGAGGCTCAGGCTTATCTCGAGGAGATGTCCAGATCAGGGTTGACAGCGCCTAATGCTGGGAATCCTGCTCAGGATATTGAGCGCAAGGCATACGTTGAGCGTCTCCGACCTTGGTCTAAGCCATCTTCTCAACCATTGCGTGTCATTCTGCTAAGCTGGAAGTACATGCTCGCCTCTTTCTCGTCACCAGGCATCTTATACGCCGTCCTCACATCCTCAATCGCTCTTGGCTGTGGTGTTGGTATGTCCTTGACATACAACCAAGTCCTCATGCAGTACTATCACTGGGAAGCTAAGGACATTGGTTTGATCAACGTTGGCGGAGTCGTTGGAGCTATTCTGGGCATGCTCTACTGCACATTCCTCGCCAATCCCTTCGTGCTCTGGATGGCTCGTCGCAATCGCGGTATTCACCAGCCTGAGCACCACCTCATCACCATGGCCCCTCCAGCTGTTGTCGGTGTGGGTATGCTTCTCCTCTATGGCTTCACTGCCGGTGGAGGTGCAACTTGGTGGGGGCCTTATCTCGGCTGGACCATCTTCCAATATTCATTCACAGCTGTCATCATCATCTCGACAACATTTGCTTCTGAGGCTGCTCCCAAGCATCCTGGTCCTGCGCTCGTCACTGTCGTCGGTACCAAGAACATCATCTCTTTTGGTGTTACCTATGGATTGACTCCTATGATTGAGGAGCACGGGTATAAATGGGCTTTTGGTGTCTTGGCTGGATTGTTTGGTGGCATCTTCTTGTTGGGTATTCCTGTCTGTATCTGGAACCCCAAGTGGCGTGCTTACGTTGCTGAGAGGGAGGCTCGAAAGGGTACTACAACCACTGATTAAGGATTGGATACGTGTGAAGATTTGGGGTCGGAAATCTAGTCTGGATTAAGGCTCTAGATAAAACCGATAGGTATAAATTGAGATGTTATGAACGAATGTTTGTGCTCTTACGTGACCAATAACTGTTTATCCAAGCGTATAACCTTACCACGACCTACCACAAAGGGTCTGCACGGCTTCGGCTCCTATTAGTCAACCATTAGTCTAGAAATTTTCCATCGCCAATTGACTCAAGTTTCTCTTTTTGCCACTTTTCGAAGAATCTTGAATATTCACAGACAACTCTCTCATGCCCTTGAGGCCCTTAGACTAGACTCACTCCATTTTTCACTATTGGCAATACTACAATCACATCTACCGTCATGCTTCACTGTGTTTCCACTCATTCCTAGACCTTTCATTACACAGAAACTATCTCTACCAAAGATCCAATGTCAACTTCTTCCCAAGACATCTCGAAACACACGGCATCATGCTCTTCCCCTCCGCTTTCTCAGAATGCGTCAGAACCACATCTCGATGGTCAACAAGCCCATCCAGAACCCTTACTTCACAAGTTCCACATACTCCAGTACTACACGTCGAGAGCACTCCAGCGCCTGCTTCATTGATCACTTCCAGAACCGATTTATCTTCCGGTATTCGCAGAATCTTGTTACTGCGCGCCAAAACTACATCGAACGGAATATTTGGCTTCGTGTTGCCAGTGTTGTTTGCCGCGAAGCGCTCGAGCCTGAAGACTCCAGGTGGTGCGTCTGCCAGGGCCTCTTCGACCCCGGTTAGGAGAGTCTCAGGGCCACAACAGTATACCCGCAGATCACCTAGATTTTCTTGCTGCAGGTAGGATTTTAGGTTAAATCTTTTACCGCCTTGATCTTGGCTGACCCAAAGTGTGAAGCGGTCACCATGCTCTTCTGTCAACTCGTTCACAAATGCAAGGCTGTTCTTCGATCGGCCAAGATACAGGATGGAGTAGTCAACCCCAGCCTCTTTAGCAGCTCCGGCCATTGGTATGATCGGGGTGATTCCAATACCCCCCGCGATGAATAATGTCTTGCGAGGCCCAAACTCGAGACTGAAGTGGTTGCGCGGTCCCCGAATTAACATCTGGCTCCCTTTAATAGTGTTCTGGTGTATCCAGTTCGAAGCGCCAGTATCATTTTCTCGAAGTACCGCTATTTGTATGTGCTGATCTTCAGAAGGTTTTGAGCAGATGGAATATTGACGATTGCCAATAGTGCCAGCCTGAATGTCGATATGTGATCCAGGAGACCATTTCGGTACCTTCCCGCCATCTTTGGGACATAGTGTCAGGCGTATTATCCTCTCTGTAACTTTCTCGACATTTCTAACGATCATCTCCAACTCTTCTGTCTTTGCAGAAACCCGAATCGTGGAGTTGACATTGGCCTGGCCAGCATTGACGCGCATTTCATCCAAAGACGGCACATCCCATTGGATCTCGACTCTTTCTGGCCCACGACCAGCATGAACCTTACAGTATTGAATCTCTTCATACGGTGTCTTGAGCCTCAAGTTTGGTAGTCTCTTTTTCAGCACCGCAAGCTCTGTTCGTAGAAGAAGCCGCGCAAAGGGGGCACCAAGACAAGCATGAATACCGCGTCCAAAACCAAGATGCTGGTGCTTATGTTGTCTATTAAAGTTCAGTTTTTCGGGGTTGTCGAATTTCGTGGTGTCCCGACTTCCGGAATTATATGCAACGAAGAGCTTCTCACCAGGTTGGACAGTGTGATCTCCGATCTTGGACTCTTCTTTAACGAGGCGTTCCATTCCAGTAATGGCTGACTCATATCGAAGAAGTTCTTCGATCGCAGTTTTTCTCGATTCTTCATCTTCTGTGGCGGCGTCCCATAGATCGTGGTGTAGTAGATGAGATATCCCCATTGAGAGAAGATTGGTGGTTGTTTCATGTCCGGCCAAGAGAAGTCCCGGGATCATGCTGAGATGCTCATATTCTGTCATCTCGACCACTCCAGCATCTCTTTCATTCCAAATATGACTGATTAGATCGTCTCTCCGGTCTGCTTTGCGTTCTTGGATGACTTGGGCGACATATTCGTGGAGATCCAATACATCTTGAACTCGCTGCTCAATGCTCAACTCCTCGTTCGTCTGAGTAATTCCTCCAAACAGAGAAAGACATCTCCCAATCCATTGCCATCGCGAGGGGTCAAGGCCAGCAACTATAACGATAGTCCGTAGGGGTAATGGAAGTGCAAAGTTGCTCTTGATATCAACACAACCCTTTTCCACAAACCCGTCTATCAGATCATGGGCTGTTGCTCTTAACAAAGGCTCAAAACGCTCTAGTCTTCTAGGCACAAAGAAAGATGCTACGCTCTTTCTCAACCTATCGTGGTCAGGGTTATCATACGCGAGCAAAGTCCCCCTTTCTGGGACCTTGTTTGCAAAGATTTGCTTGACTTGTGGTGGGAAATCGGGTACAGTGGGCCTTGAGCTGAAAACACTGGGGTTGTCTAGAACTGAGACTATATCGTCGTACCGAGAGATGACATAGCCTCCGAGTTTCTCGCTGTATTCTATACTTGGTGTTTCTCGGGCTGTGGTGAGGTCGTCGAAGAGGTTTCTCGGGTTACTGAAAGGGCAGGCCATCGTGGAGTTGGACTTGAGAGTTTATCATCGCATTTAGTAATCTATTCTACCGTGGTTCTTTAATCAAATTATCTTATATGATTGACAACGCTGATACCGAGTTATCTTCTCATCCGGATCAGTTCGGCCGGAGCTATTCAACGGAGGAGAGATGTGGGGCCGATCCGAGAGCGTCGACCGAACCGAAGCCAACCGAACAATCGATATTGAGACTGGACATCTAGAGTTCCAGTATCTACCTATACTATTCGCTCGTACATCAAAAGTCTTTCTCTGGTTTCTCTCGCAGCTCGATCTGCCGCCTGGCAACCTTCCTTGAGGGACTACCAATAAGATCCTTATAACCAGGCTCTGGGGAGGTCTCGGCAAGGCGTACTCAATGAACGAGACGTGTGTCAGTGAGTGAACTCAGCATGCTCAACAGCGCTTCTAAAAAGTCTTCAAATTCCATCCTTTGCGGCAGATATCGCCTTTTCCAGAAACTCATCTCTCACTATCAATGCATCGAGTCTGTGATTGGTTAATGTAACAATGTCGAGGTGTCTCTGATCATTGATCTTCTGTAGGCCAATGCTGCATAGAACCATCGTTATCTCCATTATTACCGGCCGTCTATCTTGAGCTGAATCGTATTGCACGAGTACCTGCATCGATCAAATATATGTGGTCTTGGCGGTGTCTACGGATTTTGGGCAACTTATATCCGATGTCGTACATTCATTCATCCTGCGCTAACCTCGTCTCGTATTCACTCATGTAAACCTCACTACACTATCGTCATGGACGCATTCATCAACATTTCGAGTACTCATAGTCGAATAAAGAAGGTGTTTTATAAAAGAACGGTATATCTGTAGTTTGTAGAGATTAATCAAATCACCATCAAACAATTGCCTCTCAAACCCATCATGACTTCAAACAACGCTGCATATCTCGTAGCTGAAAAGGCACCTCTCGAGGTGAAGCCAGCACCATACCCAGAGCCCAAAGATGACGAGATCCTCATCGAGAACCATGCAGTAGCTCTCAACCCTGTCGATTCAGCTCAGCAGAGACTTGGACCCTCCATCTTCCCATGGCTCAAGTTCCCAGCTATTCTCGGCTGTGATGTTGCGGGACGTATCACAGCTATTGGCTCTAGTATCACCAAGTACAAGGTCGGCGACCGTGTGATTGGCTATAACATGGGTACCTTTCAGGAGTATGTTCCTGTGAAAGAGTATCTTTGTGCCAAACTCCCAGATAACATTGGCTTCGCAGAAGCAGCTGTGCTTCCACTTTGTTTGAGTGTTGCTGTCAAGACTTTGTTCCATCCTGACTACCTTGCGCTTGACCTCCCGACTACAGAGACTAAAGCTAATGGAAAAGTCATTCTCATCTGGGGTGGGTCGACCAGTGTTGGCTGTAACATCATCCAACTCGCAAAAGCAGCTGGTTTCGAGGTCATAACCACCGCGTCGCCCAAGAACTTTGACTACCTCAAGAAGCTCGGGGCCAGCCATACCTTCGACTACAACTCCCCAACCATCAAAGAAGATCTCCTCGCCGCGGTTAAAGGAAAGGTCGTGGCCGGTGCCATAGCCAATGGCGGCTTGAACGTCTCAGTCTATCCTTCAATCGTGGAAACTTGTGCAGCTGTAGCCCTGAGCTCACCAGACAACTGCAAGCTTGTCCCGCTTACAATGGTGCCACGATTCCCAGTCCCTGATGGCGTTGAGACCAAGTTTGTCGTTCCCCTGGCGACTGATAAAGATCTTGCTTCGTGGATCTTCAATGGCTACATTTCAGAGGCGTTGGCAAGTGGAAGTTTTGTGCCCGCACCTGAGGCCGAAGTTGTTAGTCACGGACTTGGAAGTCTTCAGTCTGCTTTGAACATACTTGATACTGGTGTATCAGCCAAGAAGATTGTTGTTACTATGAAATGAGAGGTTGAAGAAAGTGCGGGAAGTGGCCTGTCATTTTGTAGCAATGGAAAATAGCATGATGCTTCATCAACTCTTTACTTGAGCCAGTACCCCCATATGACGTTCAACACCATGACCCCTGCTCGATTCCTCAAGTCCATCACGTCTCACTAGCCAAAGCCTTGACAACAGCCTCAAGTGCCCCCCGATCCGCGCCCCTAATCCTATCAACCCTCCCATCCTTCGTAAACGCAACAGCCCTGCTCTTCACGCCCTCAACCTGCACACCCTTCGCAACACCATTCTCGAAGAACACAAAAGTCGGCATAGCACTAATTCCATACTTGGCTGCAACATCCTTCACATGGTCAGTGTTGACCTTGGCAAAGGCAAGTTGTCCCTCTGAGGCGTGGGCGTCTGCTAGGTTTGAGAATACAGGCGCGATGGCCCGGCATGGCGGACACCAGTCTGCGTAGAAATCAACTACGACGTGTGTGTTTGATGCAAGGACTGAGTCGAGCTCCGATGGGGCGGAGATCTTGTAGACTTTGCCGGATGTCTCGGGGATGGGTGAACGATCCGCGAACACAGCCTGAGGATGAGTGAGTTTTGGTGGTTGCAGTTGATTAGTTGGCAAGTTCTTACCTGAGCAATCATGAACAGAGCCAAAAGGCCGAAGACGATATAAATTGTCTCCATTTTATTCCAAGACCTGGATTATTACGTTGTTGAAGGATCACAATGAGACTCACTGTGAGGTTGTGTTATTCCACTATGAACAGGCATGACAAAGGTCGCATCACATGACCGACTTGGCACGCCATCAGCCAACATCCAACAAGTAACATTCCCATCGTCTCATCCAAACTGCACATAACATTGACGAATTGGAATATTGCTGTTCTAAAAAGAGCTAGAATATTAATAATTCTTATTTATTGATTGTGCCAAGATCAAGAGGTATTCAGTTGTTTTTGTTTGGTGCATTGAGTGGTGTTAATCAAAAAGCATTCCACACTGGAAGAAGTAAATAGTGCCACAACTTTCACACAGCGGTGAATAATATCAGCATACAATCAAACTTGAATTGAAATGAGCCTATCCATATAACGGAATAGTATTTACTCTTAATAATACTTCTATCAATCCGGTTGCAATTAAAATTGAATGTTACGAGGTAGAGGGATTACCCTATAGAGATAACATCTGGCACTTGTTGACATGTAACTTGAGAAATGAGAAATTAAAGTCCTTTTATTATGGTCATGTCTTTCATCGTAAAGTCTATCCTTGATCCAATTTTTCAAAGATGCCAAAGGGGTATGATGAACAGAATCAGAATGCTCGCAACAAAACATAAACGCCTGGGCTGACCTCAAGCAGACGCACTCGCAGAGTCGGCCAGCCCAGTCAGTCAAACCCAGATCCGCATTGCCCCGTACTCCTGTCTTGCTATGCAATTCACTGACATTCCAACAACCATGTCGCCCCAAATGCTGCACTCCATTGTTTTTCACCCAGGTAACCGCTGGCTTTCTGGCTCCCCATAAATCCTTGCGCTATCCGCCACTTTCTACACTTCTATTCTTCTTCCTTCTGTATTGGTACTGTCTAGCCCAAAAGTTATGTACCGAAGCGAGTATGTACTCCGCAAAGGTCTTATTAGGCCCAGCCCAGCATCTCGAGGGTTCCTCGAGCGTCCGAAGCTGCCATGCCGCTGACTGCAAGCTGCTGGGCAAGAGGGCTCTTTCGAAGACGCTGGAGCCCGGTGGATATCTTCCAGCTCTCCAACTCGTCGATAACGAACAGGTATCGTTTGCCTTCTCGGTTCGTGGCCCGTAGTAGGTGAAGGCCTTTGGATTTCCACTCTCCAGTCTGGCCAGTCGAAGACGTAATGTTAGTATCTCGAAATGTACGATTGCATAAACCAAGACGACAACAAGTTTTGCATGCGCGCAGCATCTCGGTCAGGTAAGCGTCGGCTTCTTCACCTACGAGAGGTTGAGTTGCTCCACGATCGCGTGCTCGAGACGAGGCCATTTTGTAAAGCAAAGGGTTCGGTTTGGTATTGGGGGCGGGGGAGGAAGCAGCAGGCGATTTCAAGCAATGCGGGGGGCACCATACCTCTACTTGTTTCAGCGTCCAAGTTTTGACGTCCCATTCCCGCTGTGGTACATTTCGGACGTCATCATCGATAAAAAGGCCTTCGGTTGTCACACGGAGGATGAGTCCGTCAGTTACAGTTCCCACGCCCGAGATAAGCTGGCTAGCAGGGGTCTTGGAGAACTGGTTCATGAAAAGGTAAACACCTGAGATGACAATCTTGTCAGGGTCCTTGGTTGAATAGGGACCAGCACGTGTCGAGAGGGGTGGCGTTGTTCGACCAGTAGTCTGCGATGCCGCCCACGACGATTCAGAACCAAGCGAAGACACAGAGCCTCTACGCTTCGGTTGCTGCTTGGGCTTGTCGTAGGGTCGATACGAGTTCTCTGTGCTGACACCAGAAACGTTGGACTTGGCGGCAGAGGGAACAGGACCAGGCTTTCGTTGAGAAGAAGCGGCGCTTGGAGGAGGCTTGGAAGTAGAAGAGGTTGTAGACTTGGGTGCAGCTGGTGGACGACCGTTGGGCCACATGCTGATCTTCTCGCCAACGCCTGAGTAGGCATAACTCATACGTTGTCGATCAGCAGTTTCTCGTGCAGCTCTTTCTCTTTCAGCCTGTTCCTTTTCAGCCCTTTCTTTCTCGGCCTTTTCCCTCTCTATCCTCTCCTTCTCAGCCTTCTCCTTCTCCAATCTCTCCTGCTCTCGCTGTTTCTCCAGCTCCTTTTGTTTCTTCTCTTCTTCTCGTCGCTTAGCCTCCTCGGCCTCCTTCTTCCTCAAAGCCTCTCGTTCAGCGGCAAACTTCTTTCGTCTTGCTTCGCGCTCTTCGGCTTCCTTTTTCTTCTTCTCCTCAAGTTCGCGAGCCTCCTTTTCTCGTTGTGCTTCTCGCTCACGGGCTTCCTTAGCTTCCTTCTCCAGGCGTTCCCGTTCTCTTCGCTCTTCCTCAAGCTTGATGGCAAGTTCCTTGGCCCGCTGTTCAGCTTCGAGGCGCTCCTTCTTATCACGGGCCTCTTGCTCCTTGCGCTGCCTCTCCTTCTCTCTTTCTTGTCGTTCCTTAGCGTCCTTCGCCCTCAGCTCAGCAAGTCTCTTTGCGGCCTCTTCACGTCGTTTTTGCTCGGCTTCCCGGACTTTGCGCTCTTCTTCCTTCTTCCTCATCTCCTCGCGGGCCTTTTCCCATGATCCCTTTTGCTTTTCACGCTCAGACTTTTCAGCTTTGGGTGCAGGAGCCGGCTCTGGTTCTGCCTCTGGCTCTGGTTTGGGTTCAGGCTTGGGTTCAGGCTTGGGTTCCGGTTTAGCCTTGGGCTTTGGTGGAGGAGGGGGGGTCTCAGCGCGAGGCTTTGGTGGAGGAGACGGCTCTCTTGGAGGGTCTTTTGGTTTGGATTTGGATTTCTTCGACTTCGGTTTCGGGGGTGGCGTTTCAGGAGGCGTCTGTGGTTGAGGTGGTCGAGCCTGGGGAGGTGGTCGAGGTGGCTCGGGCTCATCTCGCGAAGTGGGTTGAGGCTCTGGCTGCGGAGGAGGGGGCCGTTCTGAATGTGGCGAGCCATGCCAAGATGTCTTGGGACCATCATGAGGC
>JAAOAK010000272.1:0-26279 GCA_013396175.1 Fusarium denticulatum | reverse complement strand
GCCGGCGATAGCCAAGAACCTGGACAAAGGTTTCAGGGGCAAGCTCGCTCCATATAAATACATATATTATCATCTATGTAGAAAGCCCGTGTAAGGCCGAGTTCCACCGCTTTTAACCAACTCTCCAAGCCTTCAGGAATCCGGAGGTGTTGAGACACCTTTCGAAATATATGAGCTGGCCGAGACGATTAAACGCTCGGGGAGATATCGTCCCTCTCAACTGAGATCCTGGAGTGATTCATAAAAGGATGATTCGCAGAGGCCAACATGGCCAACCGAACAGAACATGGCTCCCTGGGGGGCGTTACTGCAGTTCAAATATGATGACTTGAGTGAAGCCATAATGATGCATAATGCACCACTTGAACTCGACTGAGGCTCATTACACCTTTACGGCATCCCTGACCTTGATAGCTTAAAAGAAGAGCTCGACCGCATTGCCCCTGTGGCAAATGGGATGATCAGCGAAAGCAAGCTTTGAAATCAAACGAGGTAGTCAGGACAACGAAGTTCTATATTAGAGATGCAAAAGCAAAAACCTGTGAACAGAACTAGAACGAGAACCGAATTTTTGACAACCCATCGATGGTGAACGTCTAACTCGGATCTTATAAAGTAAGACTAGATTCGGGTAGTTGATGATTTCTTGTTTAGGATATATATGTGAGTCACTCCAAATGGTTAATGTTACTCACTACATCAAGGATTTATTCTAATAATGGCAGGATAGAAGCTACCAGCGACAACCAGCGGTTTAGGGAAGAACCCTTTTCCGCCACACGCCCGAATACATTGTCGAAACCGGGAATATTGTTACCCTGGCTGAGGCATGCTAATGACGCTGCTACCTTTTACTACAGGCTGTGTAACCCAGACCCTGGCCTCATGTTCTGCCAGACAAGACATGCTGCCTTGCGCTGGCTCCCAGCAAGAAGTTTGCTATTAGGTAAAATCCTCCACTTCTTAGAGAGAAGGAAGTAAAGGAGCGAGGAACCAGGGTTCTTATCATCCTTGATAACTTTTGGCTGCAACAGTGAGCCCCCCACCCCCCGACGGCAGTTTTGGGATCAGCCGTCGACATAGGCAGACGCATGTCCGGTCCCACCAACTACGTTTTTCCATAAAGAGTGGTTGCACTGTCGTACAGCAGCTCAAGTCAATGTCTATAGCTCAACACATCCATGGGCGAAGAGGGAGGCGCACGGGATCGGCAATAACGCTTGCTGGATATAGCTGTCCTCATCCTCATCGAACTTTGTACGCGGCATATTGCTATAAAAGTCTACAAGGAAGCACGAGAGAAATTCTATAAGAGGTAGAGAGGGACATTAGGGCAAATTGTACCTTCGTGACTCCCTTTATGACACCCCGAGTACTCCCTCACACATCAAGACTGAGGCAATTGAGGCAGCTATAGGTATAGCCATGTTTGCCAAGAGCTTTTGGGCGGATAAGAACATTGATATACTGCACAATACGGGCAAGCAGAGGTGGATTCTCACTGAGACTCACGGCGAGGGCATCCTTGCCTCTCGAAGCAGGAAAGCGCTATGGCTTCTTAGTCTAACCCAGAACCGTTCCACAAAGACCGATAGGCAGCGGGTCTGCTGTAACTTGTATACTACTATATATATAGAGTTTCTGGGCATTCCTTGTAGAAGTTGGAGGAGCATTCTTCGCCGACCACAATGCTCGGCATGAAGGGGCGCGCACACTACGATAGAGGATGTCACTTCTCCCAATGCTCCTCAGCGTCCTAGGCTCTATCTTCGAGATAATAACACTCCTGTAGGTTCAGCTGGACCTACACGGAAATGGGCGACTTTCAAAGGGGCCCATTTCCTGGGTGTGATCAAAATTCTGTTTCCTCTTGCTGGGCTGTCCCCCGTATTCTGCTTTTCTTCCCCTTACTTCAGATTTCGTCTTAAGCTCTGTTCCATTCCAGCAACACTCAGATCTATAAGAAACGCATTCTCATAGTGTTCAGACGACTCGATCAACCGGCGAACAGACTACGCCGGAAATCATTGTCGTCCATTACAGCTTCGCTCGAAAGATTTCTGGGCTTGCCTGGCTGGAAAGCGTAAGGGCCACAGTGTTTGATGGTATTTCCACTACTATATACCATTTCACGAGAATTATAAGTAAAGCAATACCATGTCACAATAAATTAAAACACTGCCACAAGGACTAGAAAGCGGCGGCCGATATATGGCTTTCCTCTTCGTTCCGGGGGAACTGTCTGCTCTTTTCTACTTCGCACAGAACCACCAACAATTTCACGTTGTTCGTTTTCGTGTTCCACCCGGAAGATACCGCCTCCTGGATTTCCAACCGCGGCCGAAGTCGGGGGAGCTGTTTCAATTCCCTGGTATAGCGCCTACATCTGAACGTAAAACACCTGGGCGCAGTTGGAAAAGTCGTAATGCAATTCCTTGAACCTCGAATTGACGCGTGGGCGGAGAAAATACTATATATAGCATATCTTTTACTGTTTCAGGGAACTGGGATTTTGGAGTTCGTCCATGACCCTGCAGCTCACTAGTGAGGAAGATGTATGGGTGTGTGCTATGCATGTAAGGGAGGTACTTGAAGAATAACTTGTGTATCATCGCTAACCCTCAATTCTAGAAGATCCTAGCAGCGACACGCCTATCCCGTCAGAATTGTTGATGTTTGCGCTGCATTGATGGAGTCCGCCCGATCAACATGGCCGAAACTGACCATTACGTCTAACACCCTTTCAATTCTTCCTTAAAGCATAAGCCACGATGCCATCGCTCACCTCTCTTCCCATAGAAATCCTGGGAGAAATCGGGGGTCACCTCGACTTTCAGGATCTTCAGAAGAGTTCTCTCGCCTGCAAGGCCATCGAGTCAGGGATACGAATGCACCTCTTTCGCAACAAGGCGAGATTAAGATCAGGGACATGGAACCTTTGACCAAAGCAAGCCTCAAAGCCGCCGTTGGTTTCCTCAACTCTAGACAATTCTGACTGACCCCAAAGCCATGGCAACATTTTCTACCGTCACCATCAGCGTATT
The DNA here is from genome assembly GCA_013396175.1 of Fusarium denticulatum. NCBI lineage: Eukaryota > Fungi > Ascomycota > Sordariomycetes > Hypocreales > Nectriaceae > Fusarium > Fusarium denticulatum. The sequence goes on along the minus strand of JAAOAK010000272.1, from coordinate 23,235 downwards.
GGTCCAGATCAGCGTCTAGAAATCTTGCATCGAGGCAATCAAAGAGACCTATGTCTGGGCGTGATATACGAGCACAGCAATGACTTACCAATGACCCAACTACCCATAAGTCACGATACGATGGGGTTTGATTGGGAAAAGTCACTTGTTATATATAAAGCCAAGAGCACCCAAGCAGCGTAGAATATGAGGCGAGCCCACAGGCGGCGACTCATTCTTCAGCATCAGACCAGACCTCCATGGCGGCAGCCATAAGCAACCAATATCATACACTTTACCATTACCGTAAAGTTTGCCCGCGGGAGTATTTCCTACAGTCATCTACCAGTACCAGCAGAGATTAAGGCCAAATTTCCTAAGTTGAAGACTGGAAAGGTTTTACCTGTAAAAATCGACGACTCTTTCCGTCTAAACCTGGTATGCGTAACCATATGTAAGTGTCCTAGGGAGGTTTTGGCCACCTAATTCTCCATATATGAGCTAATGGGATGTTCAACAACAAAAGAGAAGGAGCGCTGGTGCCGCGCCCGCAGGATCGACCCCGAACTCACTAAGTCCTGGTCTCAAGACTATTCAAGCATCCTCCTAGGCTTTCCATTCATCACCACGTCCAGAACTCAGAGGATTCTTAGTTGTCAACTAAGTACATCTTCCAAAACTATAACGATTACACACTTGCTCTTATAACAAGACAGAGCTGAGCTCCAGGTGGAAGAAGTCACGAAAAGCCAAGTCTGGTTGGGCGAATCCTCGTCAACAAAGGGATCGCATGTGTGGGAGGATTGATCACAACTTCAAAGGTTACGACTTGCCAAGCAGTGTTCTAATGCAAGGGAGAAATATATATATAACCACATCGGGGACTACCCTCCCCAACAGCAAGTCGACCACGAAGAGCGGGTGATTGATGCTAGCTAGTGTGAGACTGGCTTCTGCTTCTTCCACCCAGCCTACTAGGCGCCATAGAGTGACTGAACGAGTTTTACGCCAGTAGTCAGTTACAAGAGTATCACAGAATACTTTGAGCCAAGTGGGACAGATTGTTTGAATGACTACCGGATTGATAGAGTTTGTGGAAAGCGATGGGCGATGCGAGGCGGCGGCCTTCCTCCAAGATCTACGTATGGCTACCCCAATCAGCCTACTTACGTTAATGAGATGAAGGAGCTAGTCGACGGGAACCAAGGCGGCGCATTCGCGTCTTGCTATGCGTGAGTATATCCGTTTCATATCAAACACCGCGTGTACTAATGCCCATTTACCAGTCAATCAGACCTTGCGAAGATAGACACGTCGGATTACGATGACAGTGACAACCTGGGAAGAATAATCATTTATGATAAAGAGGCTACTCAGCGAGTGGGCCAATACACCAGAAGACTGGGCCAAGATCCTTTGCAAGTGCTCATACACTTGCAGGAAAGGTATTTCTCCGTGTTCTTCTATGATAAACACTTTACGATAGCTTCAGATTACCATAAGTAGTTTAAGCAAAAAGAATAATTAGAACCTTGTTGCGCCTAACATACTTGCCTTGACCAATGTGAAAACGATAGATCTCTATGCTAATAATGAGAAGCTTCCTCTTAGCATCCCAGACATGGCTATTACTCAGCCACGGTCTGCTTTTTTCAGTAACGCACATAGAGACAAGCTAATCTGGAACATCATTTGATGATTCCTTGTGCACTCATTCATATCCTTGTAGCTCTCATCTCCCCGAACAAACCTGTTCTAACCCAAGCAACTTCCTAGCCCGCTAACATGGCTTATTATGCACTGCCCTCAGGGGGCAAGGAAATACAGAACTCTAATATAAAGTATTAAAATAAGCTTATCAAAGAGTCACTAAATCTAGGCTAAATTTACCTAAATATTCTTATTACTTAGAGTTAAGTTCCTGAATTTTCTTTCCTCCCCCCGACTGCCTTATATACTTCCACTACCCAGCCCATCTCATTGATACATCGTCGCCAAGGCAATATCTCCCTATGAGCTTAGAGTGTTTACGCTGGTTTGAGACGAGTCTTGTGGGAATACGCCCTTGCGACAATAGCAGCTGCTGCGCTGGCAAAGTACTCCTCTCCCTGACTCCTAACTCCTTTGCTGCTTCCACTATTCCTAAAACGTCTCTTGATACACGCTCCCAAACAACGGGAGTCTTTCCTCGTGTTGTTCGCACGTCCGTCCAAAATATTTTCGTTTCGTAGGTTGTGCCGTATGGCATCTTTAACGAGCTTGTGTATCTCATAGGTGCGTTCATTATCGCCAAGGTGGTGCTCTATTAGGAAAGAGAAGTTCTTGAGTCGGCATATCGCTTCTCTCTTCTTACTTTCAGCCATGTCTCCCGTCTGTTTTGTTCCTCCATGCGCGGCAGCAGCATCCACTAGCCGCTCAGTGATGGCTTCGTTATCCACGTAGGCCAATGTTTGTAGGATCTTGTATGCCAACTCGTTCTCTTGGTGAAGGCGAAGAATCGAAGGATTCCAAGTCTCAGGGATGCTATTGGAACTGTTGTGTGACCTATATCTGTCGAACTCGGGTACTTTGAGCATGCGCCAACGCGTTGTTTCCTCCTTGAAGCCATCAAGATATTGGCTGATGGACGTCTCTGTTCTTCGCATGTATGCCCCAGCTTGGTAAATAGCAAGCGGCAGGAATTGCAGCTCTTCAAGTAACAAGACAGCATCATCTAGATCGTCGTCGCTTATTGACTGGGGCGTTGTCAACTTGAGTAATGCCTTGCTTTCATCTGAAGCCATCCTCGGGACAGCTATGCCTCTCCGCACGCCGACGAGACTCCCAACAATTGCTTCATCGCGACTGATCCATAAGATAGTACCATTTGGGCCTTTGGGGATGTAATGCATGATCCTGCTGGTGTTTCTTACGGTTGAACCGACGCCAAAGAAGGATAAGTCGTCGGCATTGTCGATGATAAGTAGCCATCTAGGCAATGACTCAATCTTATGCCGAACATTTTGTAAAAGCTCGTGCTCGGAACCTTGAGTGTTCGTACCCAGCACATTTGCGATTGAGCCATAATCTCGTGCAAAGGTAGCCTCGCTATCCGCATGAACCCAGAAGACGGAGCACTGTCTTTTACTGTATCGGCTGTATGCAAAATCTAGAGCGATCTGTGTCTTGCTGTCAACTCGATGTGAGCGACGTGCTTGTGATGGTGCTCAGTGGTCTTAGTGGGCTTACCCAGATCCGCCAAGGCCCCAAAGAGCGGCGCTTCGATAATCGTCGGAATTCTTTGGCAGAAGTTCCTCAAGTTTTGATGATATCTCAGGTCGCGGAACAAAATCCTCGTTTTTCTCGTAAGGAAACAAAAAGAATGGTCTCGCCTCACAGCGTTGATTGAAGTTGAAGGTTTGGTGAGCATTGCCTGTCGCACTGATCCCTGTCACAACGTTACTGCCATAAACAGGGTCGTCAAATCTTGGGCCAGCCATTTTATGAAGGATAATATGATGTCTGAGATGATTAAGATGGCTTTACTACAACATATCGTGAGATCAATTTGCGTGTCGAGTCTCATGTTCCTCAAGGACGATCAAATCAGGTTGTGGCCAATGGACGTGATCACCTTGCCGCCCAAGGCCCTGGTCAGGATCCGTAAATCGAGCCTGAATGAAACGCTATCATGTTTCTCTATCGTGTCCATTGCGCGGGCGCTTAAAGCTTCTTTTCTTCTCAACTCGACCGAAACCTTGTACTTTTTTTCGGTATGCAAATCCGTGGTTGTGAAATCCAATGATCGCTCCACCAAGAAGCCGCAATGACTTCCTAATCGGCATCATCTGTGCCCTTCCCCTCGAGTATGAAGCAGTTGGCCATGTCATCGATGAGTTTTGGGATATCAAGCTTGGAAGAGCGGTCGGTGACACAAACTCATACTCAGTCGGCCGCATCGGAGATGACAATGTTGTTCTTGTCATGTCAGGCATGGGTAAGGCCAATGCTGCGAGCACAGCTGCGAGCCTTCACATCAGCTTTCCGAACCTCGAACTGGTGCTGGTGACTGGGATCTGCGGTGGTGTTCCGACGTCTGATTCGAGTGCAGAGCTTTTGCTTGGTGACGTTGTAATTAGCAAGGCTGTCGTTGAGTACGACCTTTTCCCGAACAAAGTTAGGAGCAAAAGCACCATCGATGATCGTTTAGCGAGACCGACGAGACATGTGCGCGGTTTTGTTGCGCGTTTCGAGACAGACAGACTTCGCGACGCTCTTGAAGACAGGTCAGCTCTCATCTTAGAGGAGCTTCAATCACGGGCCGAGGTGAAGAGCAAAGCGTCGATTTATCAATATCCTGGGGCAGACAACGACTGTCTATTTGTTCCCTCATACCGACACAAGCATCAATCGGACTGTGATATTTGCATGTCTGACTCTGAAGAGGTATGCGACGTAAGTCGCAAGATTTCTTGCTCCGAGCTTGGATGTGATGAGAAACAACTTCTTCCCCGAAGGCGTCTTGATAAGAATTGGAAACTCCAAAAGGATGGTCGCGAGAAAGAGGCTCAAGCCCCGTTCGTGTTTGTCGGCCATTTCGGTTCTGGAGACACTGTCCTCAAATCAGGCGAAGAACGAGACAGGCTTGCACGAACGCATGATATCGTTGCATTCGAGATGGAGGGTGCTGGCGTCTGGGACGAGGTCCCGTGTATTATTGTGAAGGGCGTATGTGACTACGCTGATAGCCATAAGAATAAGGGATGGCAGAACTTCGCGGCTGCAACGGCGGCAGCTGTCACGAAGGCGCTCATTGAAGAGTATCCCAAGACTGACAAGCCCAGAAGGCAAATTGATGATAGCAGCAGAGCTGAGAGCGAGGAGAGTAGTGAAGTGGGCCGGGATGCGCCAATATTCTATGCCGACGTGTCCAAGTGTAATATTTTCACTGGGTTCCATTCAAGTGGTGGGACGCAAGTCATCAATTTTGGATGAAGGGACAAAAAAAGAGGTGAATGGGATGAATTGCTGGTGCAACCAATGATGTCACAACAAGGGAAAGGATTCAAGATGTAAGAGTGAGTAACGCGATACTCAAAATGCTTCATAGATTTCATGACTATATATACGTGCCATTTACGACACAGCTAAACCACTTCATAACTCATATCCATTTCATTTAAGCTTCCTGCTTTCGCTGGTGCTCGAGCTCAATGCCAGTGGCATGGCTCTCCTCAGCGTATCGCTGCTTCTCATCACGAGCCTGGTCAAGCTCCTCGGCGTTCTTGTTGCCGTGAAGACCGATCTTGTACCAGGGAAGCTCGAAGAGCTCATCCATGCTCTCGAGGCTTCGTCCACTGGTCTCAGGAACAGAGAACCAGACCCAGACACCACCGACGAAGGTAACAGCGGCAAAGCACCAGAAGGTTCCCTTGGGGGAGATACCACCCTCAGCAACAGACAGAAGCATGTTAGGCACAGCGCGGGAGTTTCCGTACTGGTTGGCGAAGTGGAGAGTCATGGCCCAAGATGTAGCGAGGGCACGAATGCGCAGAGGGAACAGCTCGGCAGTCAAGAGGTACTGCATGGAGTTCCAGCCGAGAGCCCATCCGAAACCAGAGACGTAGATCATGGCGATGGCACCGCGAGAAGCACCCTTGTCGCTCTCGGGGAGAACAAAGTCCTCAACGACACCGAGCTGGGGAATCTTGGTGAGGAAAGCGGCGACGTAGATCATGGCAATGGTCTGGAGAGTGATACCGATGAGAAGAGCGCGCTTTCGGCCGATGACATCGACGAGGAAGAGAGCGCAGATGACAGCGGCAATGAGCTTGACGATACCAAAGACAGCGGTGACGAGAAGACCCTCTTGCTTTCCGACAATGCCCATGATCTTGAACAGATCGGGGGCATAGAGGGTGATGGAACCAGCGCCGGACCACTGAGAGAGGAACTGAACCATAGAGGACATGTAGAGACGGTACAAGTTGCTGGGAACAAGGATAAGCTCCTTGACCTTTCCGAGGAAACCAACGCCCTTGGTAGCCTCGAGCTCGTGGTCAAGAGCAGCCTGGATCTCAGTGATCTGGTGAACAATGTACTCTCCATCAGCGGGCTGCTGGCGGAGGCGACCGAGAACACGGGCAGCTTCGTCGGGACGGCCTTCCTTGACGAGATATCGGGGAGACTCGGATTGGAAGAAGCTGAGGATGAAGATGATGCCGGACATCATGATGTGAAGACTAGTGGGGACGAGCCATTGATTGTGAGAGTCGTCGGGGAGGTTGAGATGGCAGCCGTAATTTGTGAAGTAAGCGAGGACGATACCGATATACACAGCGCCCTGGTCTGTTAGCCTTTGTCGAAGTGAGAGCGGGTGGTGAGTGACTTACAGTGAACATGCAAGAGCAGAGACCTCGGACAGCAGCCGGAGCAATCTCAGCAATGTAGACGGGTCCAACGACAGGAGTCTGACCGACACCAAGACCACAGATGAAGCGACCAGCATAGATAGCACCAAGGTTTCCGTTGACACCGCCAATCATGAAGATGACAATACCAACAGCCCAAAGGGTGCAAAGAACACGAGTAGCCCAGATACGGCCAATACGATCACAGATCATGAAAGCACTACCCCAGTCAGCACCCAAATTCCCCATCGTATCGTTAACAGAGGGTGACTTACATCAGAGCACCACCAACAGAACCGATTTGAACCATAGCAGAGACATTGGCCTTGATATTAGCCTGCTCAACAGAAGAGTAAGAATCATAGTGAATAGTCTCCTGGAAGTCCTTGCTGTTGAAGGAGCCAGAAATGAGACCCTCGTCAATACCTCGCGCCGCACCGAGCAGAGCAAACGACACAACGGCGAACCAAAGACGCCAGTTGAAAGCGCCCTCTGGCTCACCCAGGTCCTTCAGCTTGAAGATGTTGACGGGTTTCTTGACGCCTCCAGCCATGATGAAATGCCCTTGGTAATAAATATAAGGGTAAAAGAAAAGAGGAAGATGGACAGAAAGTGCCTGGTGTAGGAAAGGGGAGATACAAGGAGGAATCTGGGGATCCTTTTATACAAAATTGCAATACCAGTTTCCCCACGAGATGATCTGGTTCATCCCCCGCTCTTCTCTCCGGACTTCGTTACACCGAACCCAACACTAATTCCCCATTCCTCAAATAAAGAATCATGATGATCACTAACCGTCCTCGAAATGTCATCCAATAGCGGAGTCTCCATAGTTTGGGGCACTAGAACGTTACAGCGGCCGTGGAGAAACCTCTCACAGGGAAAAAAACAGAAGAAATGTGGGTTGTTAGCAATGACGCTAGCAACCATCTTCTGTTCGCCGAGTTACCCCCCCTCACGTTCAGAAAAGGGAAAGTCTGACATCAATTTATCACGGCAATGGCTTTCAAACTATGGAGGTGATGTATTGTAGGGCGTGGGATGCCCAGCCGCTACCGGCGAGTTTACCACGTTTTTTTTTTATTTCGCCAAGGGCCAAGGCTTAGCTAATGCAAATCGTCCCGGCTGGGCAAAGGACTTCAATTGGAGGCGGGAATAGCAGAGAGGTCTTGTTCCCAATACCAAGAGAATTTTTTCACAACTACAGTGACACTTCGTTGGAATAACTGCCGTTGCATTGGAAGCTCTTAGCGACATTGCTTAAAGAATGGGCCAGGTCCAGAATCTCTCCGCAATCATGCCACGCCCACAGACAAAAAGCAGAGACGATCCCTCCGCATTCCCCCGCAGGTTTTTTGCATCCTAGGCATCTCACAGTGAGATCTTCAGAATAAGCATACATACAAAGTGTAAACTTTAGCTTAAAGCAAATAAAGCTAGAGGCCGGGCCCCCCTCCCCTGGTTCTCAAGGATCATCTCAGTTCATCTGGGTTGTCTTTAGTAAAAGATTCGGACCGGTTCTTTTTCTACGACCGATGGACTCCACTGGCAAGGAGCATGTTCCTCTATTCAGACTCGTTCATGTGGGTTGGGCGGTTGTTGGTCGAGTAATTTATCGAGTAAGGATGACATTCACTGCATTCTAGATGGCCGAAGTGATACCCACTACCTCCAGGCTGCCAGATAAACTCCCTGCATACCCCATGAGCCCCGTCTAATACGGTGAGCAAACCCCAGAGCTTTGTCCTCGCTTGCGGTGTCAACTCGTCTCGTCTTTCGCTTCGCCTTCCCCAATATGGCTATGCGGAGGCGCTTTGGACCTCAACTGCCCCATGAGGATTTGGAGCTGCTGATGATAAAGAATTTGCGTGATGCGGAGATGACCTGATGCCAAGGTGAATAAATTGGGGAATGAATTCTTTTCTCTCTTCATGGGTTCTGTTCTCACGTCCAGTATCGACCCCAGATCTTGTACTCGTCCTGTGAACCACGGAACTGGAACTGCACCTCCGTAATGTCCTGGAAACCCTCCTTCATCTGTGGCGGTTTAAACCTGCTCGCGAAACCTGTAAATGCCATCTTGGGTAAGATGTGTCTTGACTCAGGATTCAATGTTGCGTTTAGCGCCCGCACAGCATTGTTGTGTTCGCAGACTTGGAGGGGAGTTTTGAACCACACACAACGGATAGAGATGCCGAATTTCTTGGCAAGCTCTACCCAAATGGTCCTGGTCTCTGGATCGGCATTGGTATTGTCTGCAAAGGGAAACACGTTAGCGCGTGAGGGGGTGGTGTGGGTGGGAATGGGGTAGTTAGTCCCTGGGGTAACTAAGCAAGAAATTTGGAGAAAAACGCACCTATGGCAATGGATTTACCGGCTTGGAGATGCTCCCTCGCTGCCTGCACACACTTGTCGCGTGTCTTGAGCTGGTCCTGGTTGATGCGCTCATACCCCAGAGGCTTGAGGGATTTCCAATAAAACGTGGACTTGCCAGCCCCGGGTGGCCCACAGAATAAGATGATGTCCTTGTCGTTAGTCCTGTCAAATGTCACCACGGAGTTCCCCGATTCAGCATCGTCGACGAAGGGATGCTCGGACAAGTCGAATTCACGAGCGAAACTCCGAGGCTTCTGCCCGAGAAAGAACTCCTCCGGCGTCTGATACTGTATTCCGACGTTGTGCGCAAAATTTCTGTCCGAGCAGCTAAAGTCTTTGGCTGCGGCCGCTACGCCGTCTGGGCCTTTCCCCAACGTTGCGGTGCGACCCCCTGCATCGCCGACGAACACGCTGTTACCCAGATCGATCTCGGATTCCGAGATGTTGTAGTCGTCGCAGAGTTCCTTCCACATGCCTGTTCTCGGTTTTCGATATATATCATGCTCGGTCGCCGCGTAGACGCATGCCGGAAGGTTCAAACTATTGAGGACGGCGCTGCATTTCTGTTTAAATTCGGAAACTCGTTTCTGAGCAGTGGCTTTTGGTGCTTTGGACTTGGGGTCGAAGTGTAGCGTTAACCCTGCCTGGTTCGACAAGATGACGACTCGATATCCATCTTGATACAGCTCTCGAAGTTTGGCGGGGACCGAGTTGTCCCACCATTTCCAATCTGTCCCACTGCTTGAATGTTTCTTGCCTGAGGCTGTTGAGATGAGTGTCGAGTCTAGATCAAAAGCCGCTATCTTCCTCCTCTTTATTGTTCTATCTTCCTTGACTCCATCGAATCGGCCGACCAGGAGAGTCGCAGGGGTATCGTCATTGGGGCTTCGCTCAGACCAAACAGTAGGATCCTTCGGTTTCTGCGACGCTGGTGTAAAGAAGTTTGCTACAGCGGTCTCTAGGTAGGTCATGTTAGCTAGTCGTCCAATGACAACATGCTACGGCATGGAAATAACGCTGCTTCTGGGAATGCGCACTCACTGGTTGTGCCGCTCTGAAGTTTGCGCTTGAGGGGTGGCGGAGAAACAGGAGCATCAGAGGCTTTGCGCTTGGGTATGTCGCTTGAAGGCATCTCTGCGCCGGCCAAAGCGGTTGCATCTGGTCGTGTCGTGATATGTCGTTGTTGTTGTTGAGGGACGTTGAAATGCCGAGGCGTTAGTCGGGTTCAGCAGCCAACCACGCAAGCCGTGCCAAGCCAGCTAAATGCAAGCACTTAACCTACAGTCTTGCAGTTGACACGGAATACAAGAACAGATATTCGTAATTTCGAGTAAAAAAAGTCTGAAATGTCTACAATGAATTTATTCCACTCTAATTTTCACAAATATGGAGCTTCAGCACTTTATCTCCGTCTGGTGATGTATCATATCTTGCTGAAAACAGCTCCTGGACCCTGAATCCTGGCGCGCGATTAGCTTGGATTTGGTGCTGACGCGTGAAAACTCGCGAAGTCACGTGCCCTCAAGCAAAGTTGAGCTTGAGCTTCGAGCTCTGGTGGGGTATTTTACATACAATGTTCACCAACTGTCAAAGTCACATTCCGTTTGAACACATCATTCATTTTCAATAACATTTTAGCCTTTGTACATTTAACACTCGGAACTGACCACAAAGCGACCGCTTGAGCTTGACGAATCAACTGGCGTCAATTGACAAGCAGTCAAAGACATACCCCCTCACCCGCCTTGTGGACCATCTTCTCTCTCAAGCATCAACCTCTAGCGACGATCATTGTCACAATACCAACATAAACTAAAGAGCCAACACAAAAGTCATACCCAATACAACTGGCGACATAAGTATATCTTCGCTCCCACCAAAATGCACGAGATATTCCTCACAGCCCTCATCGAGGACAAAGACTTCACCTCAGCATGCGCAGTCCTCGGCGGTCTCACTAACATGGACCCATGGGAATCAATCCAGCGCGTCCTCTATTTCCAAGGCCCCCAGCGCCCCATGGGTATCTCCAATCAGAGCTCTATCGAAAAGCCCATACGGAACAATACCGGGTTCCTTTGGAAAGAGCTTCATCAGAACTTGACCCGACAATCATTCATATTGCAAACGCGATATGATGTGCTCAAAGATCGCGACATGGGAGCCACTGCGTCGCCGATGGATCTTGATGCGACGCAGGGTATCTTGAGATGGACGGATTTTCCTGATCCGCCGCGTGGACAGCCTTTGCTTACACAGCGGAAGAAGGTTGAGCTTTGGGATCAGAAGAAGTTACCTTCAATCATGCGCGACAACAACCACATGTAGGAGGACTCACCCACTCGGCTCAATTGCTACTGACACAGCCCAGATTCAAGACAGAAACAATCGAGGAAGTCTACCGCTTCTACAGAGATGACATCGAGTTCTGTCTAACACGCCACTACTTCCTCCAACCACTGGAACACTACACCCCCATGGAATCAAAACAGCAAGAAACCATCCCAATGGGCAGTCTACCGCCCTGGGAATCCCTCACACCCGTCGATCAGCAGAAGCGATGGTTCCTCCAGGTCAAGGCCCACGTCGTCCAGGATAACAAACCGGATGAGATTCGCAAGGCTCAGGATCAACTGCTAGCTGTGCGTAGAGAGCTCGATGGGGTTTTTGAGTTCCGGGGGATTGATCGCAAGGTTCACGATACCAGGGTTATGCAGCAGATGCAGGGGGTTCAGCAGTTGCCGCAGAAGGTTACGGTTGGGAAGTAGAGTGTGCCCAAGCAGAAGAGGCCGCGCGGGTGGCATTGAAGACTGCCCACTTCCCGCTTGTTGATGGGGTACTGGTTGTATTTGGGGCGGAGACATGGGGCACGTAGCATATGATGATGTTGCACTCAATTAATAGATGATACCCGGTACGATAGACGGTATGGTCGCCTAACTATCACTACCTTCTGATCACATCAAACCGCTCAGCCGGCTATGTTTTCGTGCTCTGCTTCACTAAACTCATTATGTCGTGATCATCTCTCATGCTTTCACTCAGCTCCATTTTGTAGCCCCACGCATACACTTCATTTGTTCTCCCACGCCTGATCCGCATCTACACAGGTTAGCACAATCCCTCAACGACTCTCATCCATACTCACCCTCATGAACAACAGGACTAGGAATATCCTTCCTAGCCTCCTTCTTAACCTTCCAATCCGTCCCAAACTTCCTATCCCTCTCCCCAACATGCTTCTCAAAGTCAAACTGTCCATCCGCCGTAAAACTCGTCATGAGCTTCGGCTCCCCCAAAGGCAGCGTATCGCCCCGATCCGTCTGCCACAAATGATACACCTTTCCATACAGCTGCACAACTTGGTCCATCTCGTAGTTCTCAGCGACCTGCCATGCGCTCTCGGGCACCGCGCGGTTCGGCATTATGAGCATTCCGGACTTTACTTCGTAGACGTGCGAGTGCCAGAGCTTGCGCTCTTCTTTGTCGAGTGTTTCGTAGAGTTTGGGGGTTATCATGTATTCGATGCCAATGAGGCGCGCGTTGGGCTCGTCGGAGTCGTAGAGGAGACATTGGCGGACGTCTTCGTCTGCTGGGGTTAGCGATTGAGTTGAAGGGATGGCGAGGGACGTACTGAGGTGGGCGCAGTAGTGGTTTGTTTCAACGAAGCGAGAGGGATCATCGGCGTATGCATGGAAAGCGTTGAGATGAGCGCAGATATGCTTCACCGGTCGAAACTCCTACCATCGATTGAGCTGCAGCTCTTGAACCGCTCTAGAGGTAACTTACCTGCGTCACAGCCGCACCAGCAGTGAGGACCTGATTCTTGGCCGAAAGAGGTTTTCCCATGCCCTCGTTCGTAACAGGAATTTTCTTTTCTTCAGCCATCTCGAATGTCGTCAAGTTAAGATTTTGCGATCGTCAGATCTGAGTGTGACGGTTAACGGCTGGTACCTCTAAATATAGCCCGATCAAGATTACGTCATAGACTGATGCAAGTTTGTATGGTACAAAAGATGTTCCATTGGAAGCTTTTGTGGTACGTAAATATGAAATTCTTGGAGGTTCATTGTGATTTGTTGGCGTCAGTATGACGAGGCGATGACCTTCCGATGTTCTCTCGGCGCCGATGATCCACTTTCTCGGTCGGACATTGCGGGGGCTGGACCGGCGACCGGAGGTTACCCTGAAGCCGCGCCGAAGATTGCGGTCTTTTCTTTTTCGTGAGCAGAGGCATGTAAGGACACAAGCGTGGTACGCCAGTGTTTATAGTCACATTTCAGATCAGTAGAACTTTCTTCTTCTGTTAACATGGGATTCACATCGTAAGAAGCCAACCTTTTAGCGTCACCTCAACGTGTCACTCGCATCACCGAAAAGAGAACCAGGCCAATACTTTTAGACGTCAATTCATTGATTTAGTCTAAAACAACTGACTATGGGAGGTATCTACTCTACTATGACAAGAAATCTGCCCGTAGCAAGAAATTCTTAACAGCCACAATCCTCTACCAATAGTCATCCAAACAGTGTGTCACTTGGTCCAATGTATCCTGTGATACTCTTGTCCAATACAAATCCCAAACTCCAAACTGCAAAAAACCAAGATCTAGTTTCTCACAAGTCTACTTCTTGCGGGCGAATCGGCGCTTGCGCTCCTCGAGCTCTTGCTCCTCCTTCTCACGACGAGTCATCTCATCAGTCCAGGGCTTAGCCTGCATGTAGTAAAAGTCGTTAAGAGCATCCTCACGATCACGCTCATCCTCGATGGCCAGAATCTTCTTGTGGATATCCTGGTCAGTCTCTGCCATAATAGCTTCAGCATTGGAATCCACTGCACCGAAGTCTTCAACGCCAGCTTCCTCGTAGGGGATCATGCCAAGATCGGCAGGGTCATGAGTGAGCTCATCGGCCTCATAGGGAGCCATTCCAGCGTCGGTAGGGATGAGTACGGACTCAATCGCTCCAGGGTTAGCCAGGCCAGCAGCAGTGGGACTGGGTGTGAATTCAATGGCATTGGGATTGAAAGTAATGGTTGAACTACGGCGATGAGCCGAGACGGGAACCTCCTGAGAGGAATCGCTAAGCATCTCGCCCAGGGAGCCGATGCGCTGGGGCTGGGGCTCATCGGCAGCAATAGCCTGTGGACCATGGGCAATGGGAGACTGAGCAAAGTCGGAATTGTTAGGGCCAGGCTGGGGAGGGACCATTTGCTGGATAGGGGCAGAACCAAGAGCCTCGCCATGAGGGTCAAAAATACGCTCAGCATAATAGTAGACCATAGGCTGAGCTGGGGGTGGACCAATAGGCTCATGGAAACCAGGAACAATTGGCTTGGGGTGATAAGGTTCAATGGGCTGAATAAAACCAGCAGTTGGGGAATTCAGCGCATGATGAGGTGTCATACGAAGACGAGTCGCCGGATCTACTGGCTTGAGGTACTCAGGGCCGACAGACTGAGTGAAAGAGGAGTTGATGCCCTGGTACTGGGTGCTGAACTCTTGGGATGGGGAAGATGTAGGTCCAACTGGAGCCACAGGGAGGTAATTGTCCCGAAGATAGAGCTTAGGGCGCTTGGGACCGATGGGAGAAAGGACATTCAATGAATGCTCGTCATCCGAGAAGTGCTCACCGGGGAATTCATCGGCGCCCTCGGGCTCGAGAATACCGGCTGGGCAGTGATACACACTAGTCTCAGTGTCATTGTCCTCATTAGGTTCATCCTTGGGTTTAGTAGGATTAATAGGACACATGAATCCACCAATAAGGCGGACATGTCCAGTAGGGACATCCTCACGAGGGACAACAACGGAGGGCTGGAGACCCAGGGGGAGGTTGAAATAATGGAGATCCATGTTGACATCTTCTGACTGAGAAGATACGAGAGAAGGGGTAGTGACTGTCTGGTGCTCGAGAGGGTTAGTCTCGGTAAGACCATTCTCGGATGGAATGTCGTTGGTGGGAACAAGGCCGTCACTCTTGAGAGTAGACACACGGTGAGACATGATGAAAGTAGTAAAAATACTCTCAGGGTTGTTGGCTGTTTCGTGTTTGAGTAAGTTAGGGTTGTTGATGAGGTTGGGGGTAGTGTTGGTTGATAGTTGTCAAGATAGAAGAAGGATGAAGAGGGTATGGGATGAGATGTGAAGTGCTCAGAAGCTGGTGAGGAGGAAAGAAGAGAAAGATTCGGATCAGGGAATGAAAGTGAGATTATAAAGGATGGATTTGTTATTCACTGGCAGTCCTCGAGATGTTTGAGTACCACTGTCAGAGGGACTCGGCAGCTCTAAAAGGGGGAAATGCATCACATTGGAACCGTTGCCAGTGCTATCCTTTCTGTTCAGGCGGAAGCCTAAATTTGTATCACATATATATGACAGTGGCAGCTATATTGCTTCCCATTCATTGGGTCACTCAACCAGGAAGAACATACTGTTTGCTGATAGTCATCGAACACGATCGCGTTGATGCTTGCAGTGCCAGGCCATCATGGTAAGCCAAATGAATGGAACAGGTCGTAGGTGAACATAAGTATGAAGCTCATTGGTTTGATAAATGTTGATATAATGTTGTTCATTTGAGATAGATAGAAGATTGATAACCTGGAAGTCAACACCGTCAAGTTGATCCAGGTCCTGGGACGATTGACCACGACTCCCCCGTAAACACCAAAGATCCATCTTGTCTCAACTTCTCTGGATCAAGATAAATCTTAACCTCAACATTAGCCTTATCAACATTCGACACTCTCGCTATCAAATAAATCGTAGGCGACGTCACCGGCGAAAGCGTTGCATTAGAATTCTCCTGCATCTGCACAGCCTATCAGTTTAAACCCCACCCCAAAAAGCTGTGAACACTTACCCGTTGATACTGCCGCTTACTCATATAAAACGGTGTTCGGCTATGTCCCGTCGTAGACTTGACCTCAATCAAGAACAATGGCTTTTTGTTCTGCCAGGCTGTTTTGTCGAGGTATCCTTTGTCCGCTAAGTGATTCGTCAATATTCGCTTTCGGTCATAGTATACAATGTCGGCGGTCTCTTGGGCGGTCCAGGGGAGCATGTCTGAGTAGTCGGGATGGATGGTGATGAACTTTCGCATTTGGCTTTGCCAATTATCGCGGCTGAAGCGAGGTAGTGGGGGATCCATGTTGCGAAGAAGCTCAAAGACCTGTGATCTTGTAAGGATTGTTCAGACAAACAATAGCTATTTGTAACTTACGAATAATTCACCAAGAGCTCCAATTCGCATGTCTCGTTCAGGAAGACCATGTGATCGGAATTGTCGCGATAGCTCAACCTCTTCTTCATCTACTTCTGGCAACGCACCAAAGAGCCCAGACATATCATATGCACCTTTACTAGGCAGTAATGCAGTGTTTGCCGCAGAAATGACATTGTTGACTAATCTCAGGTATTCTTCTTCATCTTCAATGGTAGGATGTTGCGATGCTTCGCCAAAACTCTGGAACAGGAACGCTGAACTGGGTTGTGCCGTAGGGGAAGAGCCAAAGATAAATGCTGGCTGACTTGCTGATCTTGGCGTCGACTGTAAAGATCTGCCTGTGTTCCGATGAATATTTGATGTTCGCCTATTTTGGCCGAAGTATTCGGCCGTGGACGAAGTTGGGGTGAACAGTCGTCTCCCAGTGACTGAAGAGTTTGAAGTCGCTGGACTTCGCTGTCGAACAGGGAGATCAGACAATCTCGGAGCAGATCTCAGGTTGTCGAATGTTTGAAGCATAGAGTCTTCGTCACTTGAAATATCGTCTTCATGAATCTCTGGCTGTGCCAGAAATCGAGCAATGGGGTCTTCCTCCATCCCATGGGAGACAGTCTCATCGTGCACCTCCGGCGCTTCATGATACACATTGGCATCATGTACCTCCTCCTCTTCGACATCAACATGCTCTCCTCCGGCCTCCTTCTCAGTCGCTTGGCGACACCAACCTTGAGGAATGTCCACCTCGACAACACCTTCTGCCTCCAGAATCTGCGCCATGTTGATGAGAGGTGCATTCAGGACTGCACTCACGATCTGGACAGCTTTGGAGCCAGCTTGCTTGACTTGTAAAGTGACAGGGTCTGTCATCATCCACTCTAGGAACCGTCTTGGAAGAGTCGAAAAGTAACAGAATCCTTGTGTCTTGGGATCACGCGGCACGTAAATCTTGAGGCCGCTGTCGTCTTCGCGTATGTGAAGCTCACTCCTATCTTGTACATGGACCAGGCCATGGCCATCCTGTGACAAATGGAGTTCGGAGGAGATGCCATCCGTTTCGTAGACCTCTGCACACATGAGGGTCCAGTAAAGATCCGAGCTGTCTTCTGAGGTCCGAGGACTGTTGAAATGTACCGCGATTCTGTAGAGGCACTTAGTAGTTATCCGTAGTAGTCTTTGCTGGCGAATTACCTGAACAGACCAGCTGCCTTTTGCCTGATCTCCCTGTCCGGGTACTGCAGCTCGTCCATTCGTCCACCCGCCACAGTAGAGATCTCCCGCACAGAAGTAGACAAGTATCGAGACTCCAGGTCGAGCCATGAAAGAAATGGCCGCAAACGACGAACCTCATCCAAAGTGAAGTCGAGCATCTTAGCCTGGGGAGCGAAGATATCACCCAGAGTCTTTCGGTCGGCAATGGCGAATTGTGTCCTGCCAGACTGCAACTTCACTGACTTATTTGGGTACCTCACAGGAAAGACAGTTCCTCGAAAGATAGGTTCTTCATCTGGTGGATTAGCTGTCGTGTCAAGTAGAGAATTGAGCGCCCAGATGGTTTCCTTGACAGCAGCGACTGATGGCGGTGGCACTCTACTACCCATCTCCTTGAGTTCGTCGTAGGCCATGTCCAGCGTGAGCTCTTGTACACCGAGGAAACTGACGAAGAAATCTTCCAGATCGGGGTAGAGGTCGTTGAGCGCTACTCTGCCTCGGATTTGCGTGGCGCTCGACCATAGGCATTCACCGACTGTGTACCAGCGGCTTACGTTGCCAACATTGAAGTAGATCAATGGCTCTTCGGCGAACATTTTCCTAGGTATCTGTTAGCTGATAAAGTCGAAATGTCTAGAGTCCATACTTAAGCTTTGTAGTATCTACCTCCATCATGCCAAACCTCTCAGAGGCCAAGGAACTGTACAGGTCATCAACCCAATCAAAGTCCTCACTCTTCAAGTCCTTCAATCTCCGTATTTCATTGAGGTAATCCTCCCACGAACAGTCTTTGACTCCGAGTGCTGTCTTGAAGAATTGTCGCAAGACATCAAGATCCTCCTCTGAGCGATGGAAAACGGTTCGGTAGAGGTGGGCGAGTGGGTATGCCGTCTGCATGTCTTCTCGGGCGTTCCACAAACATTTATCAGATGACGTCCATGTCGCTGGGCTCGAATCGTGTGCGGGTATGTATATGAGGTTTCCGTCATTGATAGCTTGCCTGTGCACGTTAGTCAGTCGTAGATTCATAGATCCAGGTCTTCCGCAAATGAAACGAACCTAGCTTCCTCCTGCGCGTCGAGGAAGCTATCAGCTTCCCGACACCGGGCATGAATGACTTCGTAGAGATCTAACACTCTGGTATTCCGACGTACTCCAGCAGCAGAATTACTGTACCGGATAGTTCTCAGGACAGCCAGATAGAACTGGAGGTCATCAGTACATCCAACCCCAAGATAATCCACCAAGAAACCCCATTTCGCACGATACGTGCTCGAAGTGATCGATTCACCCAAATCCAGGAACACAAAACTTTCATCCTCAGCATAGCGTGAATACTTCCCTTCAAGTTCGGGTAAAGGTAAATACGTAGTCGACAGTGGCTCAGACAAAGCAAACTCATCTCCTCCTTTGCTCACAACCTCGAATTGACGCAACTCCCTTATGATATCATAGGATTCCATGAACTTTGTTCTCTCAACATCCCAGACTCGCTGGAGCGCCCCCAAGAGACATTCTGGTCGGTGCTGCTCGATATAGCGAAAGGCGGAAGATAGTTCTAATTTCCGGTCTGGGCCTTTCTGGGTAAGCCGAAGTTGAAGTCGTAGTTGGAGGCGTAACTGGAGCCATTCATCCCATCCCCACGAGTAACCTGCTGGTGAATTTGGTTTTTCCTGGAGGTAGTCGTGATGGAGGAAAGGCGCTGCAAAGCCCGGTGCGTCTCCTTGAGGTTTGAACAATTCACTGGGGCCATACTCATCGTCTGTTGTGAGATAAACATTGTGTTTAGTTGGCAACCGTGCTCTCAGGTTCTGATCATAAATATAATAGCCACGTAACTTCGCTTGATCCTCATTCTCCTCGAGTAGTACCTCGGAAAGGTACAAGAACTTCAGGTGGGCGATGGATGCTGCGAGCGCGACCTCATCGGCGACCGGCTTGATTGGCTTCTTTAGGATCAAAGCTCGCACATCCTTCACAAGAGCTTCAATGACGCCAAACTTGTCAAACAGAGCACGCCGATCAGGGTTGCTGGCTGCTTCCGAGTCGACCAGGCTCAAATCGAGGTCATCGGGGATTGCGAGGCTGCCCGATGCATGCGAATAGTATAGTGGCCTGTTGCTTGAAGCAACCCAAGTCCCATTCTCGAGGGGAATGAAACGAAGTTGTTTGAGGCGGTCTTGGGCGGGACCTACTTTCGCGGTGTTCTTCAACAAGATGAGCGCTCGTGCTGCAAGTGAGTGCCATTCGCTGTCCGTAGCGGGACTCTTCATCCTCGAATTGTCGGTGTCTTTTTCGAGATCCATCTCAACACGAGTGATCGCATCAGAGGGCGACATACTTTCCAGCCCATACGGCTCCAACAACTTCAGGTCATCACGTGTATACTCTTTCGCAAGATAAATCTCCTCATCAAGGTCAGTGAAAAGGGGATCGCCGTTTTTATCGCGCAACCACGGCTGAAGACGGCAAAGCTTGTGTATGTAATCTAACCGTCCAGTACCGAGCGTCCGAAGCACTTTGACTTCTTGTATGCGCGTTTCGATCCTGTCAAGGAGACCTGACCAGAAGCTGTCCCAAGGATAAGAGCCTCGTTGGGGCAGCCAGCGCATCCATTGGTACTGGAGTATCGGGTGCTGACAGAACTCCTCGATGGCTTTCATGAAACAGTCTGCGATGCCATCCAATAGACCGAGGTTTCGGAGGGATCCAGTAACTATGCCTTGTCGACTGGCTTCGGTGACGAAATCGGTATGGATGAGGAACTACATGGACACATTTGTCAGTTTGGCAAAGTTTCTGTGATGGCCTCGATGAGACCCTCACATACCTTGAAGCCCATCGGTCGCATGGGGAGAAATGCGAAGACATCTTGGTTCTCGACGATTGGAGTGCCTGACTCCGATAACGGGAATGCCAGCACAACCTCCGTAGACGAATCAGCGCGATCCTGTTCTTCTGAGTACGTTCTGTTCTCGCTCTTGGGAATATTCTCCGCAACATGCTTCGTAACATGATACTGCCTTTCCTCCACGCCCTCAGATGTCTCCTTGCTCACTGTAACTGGGTTGCTCCCACGGAGAGAGTATGCCGTGCTCGATGTCCGAGTGTCATTCTTATCGAAGAATGAGACCTGCACATTTCGTAGTTTGCGAAGGAAAAGTAAAATCGTATGTTGTAAGTCTTGAAACTGAAGTCGAATCGTCTCGCGCTGCCTAGCATCCTCCTCCGGATCATCACTCGTATGTAGAAACAACGTAATGCGAGTGGACGAACCTCCCAGTGACTCATCTGTATCTTCCCATACTGGTGTAACCATGCCGAGACCGGAGTCCCCCTTGCGGTGTGTGAACGAGAACGAAAGATCGTTTGACTGGATGTGAACTTTCCAAGCCGCCATGAAGACAGACTTGAAGCCAATGCCCTTCTCGCCAATGTACCCAGCTGCCCCGACTTTGGAGCTCTTGCCGATTGCGCAGATGGCCTTGAGGTTCTCATGCGTGAAGCCATTCTCATTGCACTCAATCGACACCTTATCTGGCCGAACTTCGAAGGACACATATGGATCTTGACCGTTTAAGAGAGCGGTGCTGTAGTTATTGTCATCCGCATTTTGGAGCAGCTCAAAGACAAATCTAGCGTTGCTTGTGTAGAGATTTCGTGCCAGCCTGCAATATAGTCAATGAAGTGCTCGGAAGCCCGTGTTTGAGGTAAAGTACATACGTCAAGACAGCCGAGCCTATCAACTCGTCCTTCCGAAGCAGAGCTTCTTCTACCTCGCGTCTAAGCTCAG
The DNA here is from genome assembly GCA_013396175.1 of Fusarium denticulatum. Classification (NCBI taxonomy): domain Eukaryota; kingdom Fungi; phylum Ascomycota; class Sordariomycetes; order Hypocreales; family Nectriaceae; genus Fusarium; species Fusarium denticulatum. The sequence continues at coordinate 2,262 of JAAOAK010000272.1, read as the reverse complement.
GGTTGATCTCTCCAATCCGTGCAAGCTGCTCCTCGCCAAGATAGCCGCGCTCTTTCGCAATCTCCTTCACCAGATCCTGAGCCGTGCGCTGGTCCGGCCCAGGCTGGGGAATGTCGGTGGACATCTTTATGCGCGGCCCAGCGGAGCCTCGTAGTTGTCGCTACGGAGATTGACACAACATGCAGTGAAGAGAAGCAAGGACAAGCGGGGGAAACGACTGCCAGATCTGTATGTTTATCAGTGGCCGACATGTGTGATTTCCACCTACCGCTCTCCTCGTACGAGGCCGGAAAGGCGCGTCAGAAGGCGATGCAGGGGCTTTCAGCTTGAGACGCAGATGAGGGAATGATTGGCCCAAAACATCGCCAAGGTGTCAGACTCCCGCGTTAATCCTAGCCCAAGCGGCATTTCGTCGTCGTTTTGCTTTTGTCTTGAAACGCATTGAGTAGCGAAAATTCTGGCGTAGACATAATCGACCTGTAGAGCTCAAATTTGAGAAGCTGGGGTGCTTCATTGGTGATCTCTGCTGGATTGAAAATGTCAATAGAGACTGGCTGTGAGATGATGAAACATTCTGGGGGAGACCCCTGCTCGCCCGCTGAAGATTCACATTGGTGCCCGTAAACCCTGGTATTCTTGGCAAGAGACAACACTGGAGGCTAACGCAGACTTCACTGGGATATGTCAAGCACAATCAGGACTTCTTTAGGTCATGACCTTCGCATTTTGCATTACCGAGTCATAGTATAAGCCACATTGGAAATGAAGAATAATTTGCTCACGTCACTGTCTGCATCAATACGTAGGATACTTGAGTACTGTGTTCTGTCTTGTCTGCTGAGTCAAAATACGGCTCACTACTTTTCATTCAATTACACTCCAATCATGCCTCTGGAAAGACCAAGACTACCCATAATACTCTTCATCCTCTCCATAACAACTCGTCGTCACCCGGACCCGGACTGACGCTTAAGTCTTACCCATGAGGAAGGCCTTCTTCAAGTTGGCAAAAATCTCGGCGGTCTCCATAAGTTTCTCAGCATTGTTGGGATTGTAGGAGAAGTTGACCACACGTCGGGAAGGAGCGACAACAGGAGTCTGTGCCTGTTCTTGTGCCTGACCATGCTCCTCTCTGCTCTCAGGCTCCTTGAAGTCAACAGCTGGCTTGGTTGGCTTGGAGTTGGTGGGAGAATTGCCGGGGGCCCAGCGGCTGGTGGAAATGCCAACCTCGTCGGGGTCCAGAATGTTCTTGGCTCCTGTAGCTTGATGTCAGTGACCGTTAAGACTAAAGAAGGACTCTACTTACCAGAGTCGGAACCGTGATTGTCGGCGTTGTCACCTTGCTCACCAGCGGGAGCAGTGTTGGCAGTCCACTCATCACCGAGAGTAGAAGCGGGCTCAGCTACAAAGGAATCGGTGAAGACCGGCTCGGTAAAGACAGTCCCAACGGGAGATGAAGAGGTATTCTTCATAGCAGCATTGCTAGAGCTGGAAAATTCACTAAACTCCTTTCCGACAACAGCTTCGAAGCCTGGCTTGAGTTCAATAGTAGACTCAGGAGTGGAGTCGGTGGACTCAACAGGCTCAGCGCTCAGACCGGTACCAGAGTGACCGACTTCGGTGTCGAGATGAATGCGTTCGTTGATGCTGATGACCTCGGAGACAGGAGCAGCAGACTCGGCGGAGGTTTCGACGTGGTAGGGGCATGCAGTCTTGTTGAGCCAAAGCTCAGAAACGAGCTTGGATCGCTCCTCCCAGCCATTCTGGCCGTCGGTAGAGCGAAGAAGAACAGACTCCAAGATCTGCTGAGCGGGGATGCCGTTGCCAACTCGGTGCTCGCGGGGAGTGCATTCAGCGCATCGTGCCTTGACAAGCTCGCTGAGATTGGTTCCCTTGGTGGGAATCTCACGGTCAATAGCGCCACAAGAGCCAAAGAAGCAAATGCATTTTCCCTTAGCAGCGTCACAGACGATGCGGTCCTTCGCCACGAGATGGAGCTTTGCGCAGTAGAAGGCGAGGACGGGCGACACCTCAGGAGCGCACTGAGCGATCGTGACAGTTTCACGGCACATGTTGACGACGAGATGAAAACGAGCGAGGGAAAGCGAAAGACGCGTGAGGGTGACCTGCAGAAACAGGATATGAGAGAGGGCAGATGAAGGAGAGGTGGAAGAGATACTTACCGTCGGTGCAAAAAGGAAAAAGCTTAAGATCTCTTGTGCCTTGAGTGTGGTGGAGAGGAGGAGGAGGAGGGAAGGAGGG